>JAOPJM010000754.1:5462278-5474054 GCA_027124095.1 Muusoctopus leioderma | reverse complement strand
TATGTGTGTTAACTGAGGAAGAAATTTCGAAAAACTATGAAATGTATTCTGTACGGCATGCAGTACTACACCACCCTTTAACTAATTATGCAAATTCAAGCCATTAGCTTCCATGAGATATTTCTCTTAGCTCTTTATACGTAGTCGAGTATATCTGATCGTCTAAAACCTTGATGGGGGTAACCCAACATGGCTGCAGTCCAAAGACTGAAAGCAGTAACAGAATACAAGAACAAAAGAATATATATATATATATATATATGCGCGCAACCGCGCGCGAAAAATAGAAATAAAAGACAGTGGCAAGAAGTATCTACACCGAGCTTAAAATTAGCAAGGGATTGCTAAGGAAGTAATGAGTTGTGTACAGATATGAAATATTCCCCACATATCCCTTTAACATAACCATTTACATTACAATAAAAACGAAAAACCTACGAATACTGAGAACTTAGGTATCCAATGAAGTTCTAAATAAATTATTATAATAAAAATACAACGATATGTTTTGATTGTGTACTGATGACTGAAAAACATGTTAAATAGACTAACAGGACACACTAATCTTAAAATACAAACAAGTTTCACACTATATTTCAAACGAGTAAATTTCAATCTTCGAAACTGTATCAAACAACTAAAATATTTCCGGAAGCATGATTTGACAGAAGATGAAAGTGTGCTGCGCAGTTTCTAAAATGTACGGAAAATCAAACATGCACAATTTAGTATGAAGTAAAACTAACGAAGCAACATCCAACGAAGATGAGAATAATATAAACAATGATTGCGAATTCTCTCCTCAAAATTGCACATTACCCCCCCCCCCAAAAAAAACCCCTACGCATAACGAAGTCCATAGCAAATACAACTTCACACGTTAAACGGAGACCAAACAGTTACTGTCGCAACGTATTATTTTAGGCAAAACCATCGACATGGAACTAGTTGAAAGCTATCAAACTAACACGTTTAAGAAGTACATATGAAAAAACTAAAAACAGTTTTCAAATATTCACTCACCAACTCACTTGAACCTCTAAATCAAAGGAACCTTATTTCCTTTCTGTGCATCTAATACGGTAACTATAACGACATCTGCTCATTTGAATTATCTATCTGAAGACCTTCACCACTTGACTTATTTTTCTCATCTAGTTTACTACGTCTTGGCCCCTAGATATTTCACTAAATACTTCGCCTATTACTTATAACCACAGAAAAGCAAACCGCTGGAATGTGCACCACACTCACAGTTTTCCTGCAGCCATCAACATAAAGATGCAATAAATGCATTAATAGCATTAGTTCTCCGAATATCATATAAAGAAACTAAAATAATAACAATGCAGCATGACAAAAGTTGTTTGGCATCGCAATATAAAAAAAATGACAGATGATGACGACAGATTGAAGGCCATTATTGGCAGAGCCTCTAAAACTGGTCGCTAATGAATTTTAAAACATGGTATAAGTTATATGAACATTCCAAACAAGTAGAAAATGAGGCCAAAGAAATATTTTTTGAAAGGATATATACTTGTGTAAACATCAGACAGGTACAGAGTCAGTAGCATTTTCACAACAGTTTCATTCTAAAGGTAACACTTTGCGTCATACGTTTGTAACAGAGAATCTGTAGAGCTTCGAACAAGGATATTGTGGTATTTAGTGACCTATCTGTACGTTCTGGGGGTGAGATCCCTACGAAGGTCGACTTTGCTTTTTACCCTTTCGGAATCGATATAGTAAATACAGTAATACAATGTTGACATATTTAGGGCCATGTGCGTACATCAGCAATTATTATTATTATTGTTCAACTTTTCCTTTCATCCATCTGAGGTCGATAACCAAAGTGCCAGTCGAGTACTGGGGTCCATTTAATCGACCTACCCCACCCCTAAAATGTCTGACCATGTGCTAATATTAGAAAGAATTATTATTATCATTATTTTTAGCAGTCTTGCTTTTATTGCTTACTTTTAATCCACAACTGAGCGCAGTTCTATGTACTTTGATACGTGTAGTGTTTTCTATTTGTTTTTTAAAAATATTCTATTGAATGTATTCTACGTAATATTTGTGCACTGCCTAGTAGTGACATGTCTTGTATGATGTGTATATATGTAAGTTCTGGTGTGATGGTTATGTATTTCTATGTATGTTTTTTTAATCATTACCAAGCAACCTATTATTAAAGAGGTTTTGTTTCTGTTTTCAATCCCCAAATTCTTGTTATCTCTATTTCCGTAACTCTATATCTGGATAATTTCTTAATTTATTTTAGCTATACGCTATCATCTGGTGGGACTGCTACTTCAATTAGGAGGCAATTTCTTTCCCGTGGGTTCTTGATAACAATATATGGTAAATTTGCCTTGATACCATGACTGTGTGGATTGGCATATGCAGAGTATAGACGTTTTGGTATAGATGCTCTGAGACTTTTCTTGTATATGATTATGCCATCTACTGAGTGAATGCTGGTATTATATATATACTTTAAGAACACCACACAATAAAAGAAAGACATGGATACCGACAATATACAGTTTCATTTTATCCACAGTTGTAGGTTATAAACGTATTCTGGCTTTAATGCGAATAAACTATTTAAACGATAAAAAGAAATAAAGTCGCAGGTGAACATTAAAACTCTGCCTAATCTAAACTGAAATACTGAAGGCAACATTATTAGCTATGGAATAAAGACGAAAGCGACAAGATAACAATGTATCAAAGACAGTTCTTATAGTTACTACCAACTTACTGCACTACATAATTAAACAAGACAGAGGTAAGAATATTTAGATTAAAATATGCTGTACACAATATGGGAGTATGCTATAAAGACAAACCGAAACACAGAAATAGAGATAAAATATTTAGTCCAAGTGATCCAAAAATCACAAAGTAATGCAAAACTGCGTGCTTGTGCCTGAAGCACAAACATACTTTCAGTATGCACATCTAAAATCGATATACTTAGTCATCGTTACCAGTAAACGCAACATAAAGCAATGCGAAAAGTATCAATATCTCAATATCCCTCAGACATCAAACCTAAGTAGAATACGCGAGTAAATAATGCTAGAAATAATGGTAGAAGAGATTAATGCGAACTGGTGGCAACTTACTCAATAAAGATACATCATAATAGGATCCTCTCAAAAGATATATTACAACAATTCATCCGAGAAATCATTGCCAAAATGCAACGTTTCTCGGAGCGATTTGTGTAAAGAAACAAATGTATGTATTGAAACGGATTAAATTTACTCAGTTGTTGTCATGTTAAAAATATACACACTTGTGAGTACAAATACTCACAGAAATACAAACATTTAAAAAATATAACAACGAGAGAAAAGAACTTATAGAAACAAGAATAAGTTAAGCAAAAAATATTATCAAACGCATAACTTAAGTGTGGCCAGAATATTGTAAACTATTTGGAAAAGCTCGAAACGTTTTAGATGACATTAATAATTTTAGACATTAAATTATTAATATGTCCTCTGACATAACTAAAAATAGTGTAATATGTGCGAGTCAATTAGAAAAGCACTGTCTATCCCCAAAACACAATGTCGATTACAAAGTAAACTCGAAACGGCCGACATGGAAGATCATGATGTCAAAATAGTAATTTAATCTTTAAATGTCTACTAACTGTAAGAACTTAGAATCGATAAAATACCAAACAACTGGCAGAAATTTCTTACAGAGTATCTTGCAAGGACTTTCATCATTTAGCTGCTGGAAGGTAGAACAACTCGTAACAGTGAAGATCTAGACAGCAACAATTCCTCAAAACAGTAAATGGATAATCTGGCAATATATAAAACACTGACATGCAACCTCTCTGTCGGAATCTATAAACACCTGGAAGAATATAAAATTTGAAACAAAAGACGACAAAATGTTGAGGTGGGTAAAAGTATATACTGAGGATCTGCTGAATAACAAATCAGCATAAACAGATAAGGGAAGAATGAATTGAATTACCCATACAAAACCTTTTGAAAATGTTCTGCACCGAATTCAACGCATTCTAAGTTAATAGGATATCGTTGATAGTAAGGAATCTTGACAGCCATGCATTGCCATAACAAATGTAACACTAAAAACAGCGCGGACAGATTTATCATCCCCATAAAAAAAGGAATATTCCATCGAGATTCAATATTGTCTTATAAACGTGTTTCCTTAAAACCTAAGACTTGTATTGCATCAAACCACTGCTGCAATGGAGGTGTACAAGGAAAGAAAATGTATTTGATGCATCAAACACTATATGAATTCAGTAGAGATCTATGCACGTTCCTAGAGTTGAGCATTGTGGCAAAATCACCTTTAAAAAAATGGTGAATTAACAGAACAATATATCAAGATAGATAAATATCTCGAAAGTGAAGAGATGTAATAGTTAAATGTATATACTTGAGAAGCAAGCAATATAGTGTATGAAAGAAAATCAAAGAAAAAAGCAATACACAAATTAAATTAGTATTAGGTATAGAACGAAACGCAACAATCAATCTGATTAGCATAAATACACTAGCTACCATCGTAATTAACTACAGCTATAAAGTAATTAATTGGAAATATTGTGTACTAAGAAGAAATTGACAGGGAAATAAGTATAATTAAATAAGTATTTCCAATATGATGTTGAGGAAATATACTTATCCCGTATCTAAATTAGTGTAAAATCGATAGGAGAATTAGGGAATTACTATATCATAACCACATTGAAACTAAGAATGAGTGGAGAATGTTACCCGGGGAAGCCGTCTGCATGAAACATATATTTTTAAGTAGATTCGAACATACGTAAAATTGTGAGGCTAAGCATCGACATGGGGCTAAGCATCAACAACAATAGCATGAAGTAAACACACGTGTATATATTTAAAGAGACAGGGTAAAACAAATCCTTTCGTGGTCAGCCTCCTACGAGAAGTAACAGGTTCGATGTTGATGTTGTTTAGACACATATCTTCCCTGATGCTGAAGGCGTTAGAAGGCGTTCTAACTACGATCATCTCATCATGGTTTTATACAGAGTGTATCTAGTACAACTTAATTCAATGTGTCCTTCCGTTTTAAGTTGGTAAGGTGGGATTTGAATGAGTCCTTGTCGCGATCTCTAGGAGGTCGAGCGAACATGCAGAAGCTTTCTGGCAGGCTGGTTTGATGGAGTTTTCACTGCTATTTCTAGCAGTTTGAGCGACTGCTTTCAAGATACTAAGCTGATACATGACTGAGGAAAATGTAACAAGTAGCCAAAATGGCCCTGCTCGTACTTTTCTAAAAGCTGATGCATCAGGCTTTAAACACGGTACGAAAGACACATACAATAACCCAAAACATAACTAAACAACTAGATCGTAATGAATGCAGAACATCAGGAAATATTTGATCGTATGGTCTTAGACGGTTTCATGTTGGTTTAATTGTTGTTTAGCCTCAGATCAGTCCTAATGACATAGACATATGCTCCAATGTCTTTCCAGTCATGACCATCCAATCATATTTTTTTTGGCATAGGCTACATTAGACTACATTATACAATCTGTCTTCATTTGTAATTTGGATATGTGTCTGCTATTTCTAGTAGAGTGAGTGTACCTTGTAATACTATTTAATTGGTTCGTGACCAATGGGTAGTTATATTTACTGGACAATATGTAAATATTAAAAGAACGGATGATAACAAATGATACACTCACTTACCAAACATTATCAAGGGATATAAGAAAACACTGCATTCTGGAATATTACTGTGCAGAATTATATGGATCAAAGGAAACATCTCAGATATTATTATTAGAGCCTAACGTTGAAAATAACGTTTCTTTATCGACATATCGATTCGTTCTGACGAGAGATTTACTCGGAATATAGGATTTTCAAGACAGAGATAAAACGTATGTGACGAATGGATGTAAAATTAATCTCATTGTAATTGGAGCCATAGGAGTAGTCAAAACAAAGATACATCTACACATTCTATAGGAAATAAAATTAGTAAGTGCAGAACACATTCTATGTATGTAGGGCTCTTTTCATATATTCACTACCATGAAACACATTTACACACACACACATACACTCACATAGAGAATTACTGCATGTATTTGTCTCAAATGGAACTAAGATTGGTATTTCAGGAGAAAATCTCATTAAATGAGAGACGGCGACGACGGCGACGACAACGACAACAACAATAATAATAATATTAATAATAATAATAATCAATGATAATAATTTCTGACGGATGCTTATTTTATATAACAACAGCAACATCTACTAAACGAAAAAAGTAGTAGTAGTAGTAGTAGTAGTAGTAGTAGTAGTAGTAGTAGTAGTAGTAGTAGTAGTAGTAGTAGTAGTAGTAGTAAACATAATAACTGTTCAAAATTTACAAAACAGTTTAAAAGAAATATCTAGTGTAAGAGAATGACCATTTCTTTGAGTGCTTTGCAAATTGATATAACGCTTCAAATGGAAAGAAAATATATAGGAAAGAACGAGTAAGAAAATCACCAAACAAATATTGAAAGTGACATACACAGAAGTAAAACAAAACAACAGCGTAAAAAAATGAAAAAATCTCCGACTGTCAAGAATAAATAAAAATATTAAAATAATAAAAGCCGTATTTTTCCAGGATTTTATGTATGTGTTTTGAAACAAAAAACAAAAAACAAAACTGAAAGCCTAAATGAAACGAGGAAACTAAATAAAACGCAATTCTGAAGTTTACATACAACATACATAGGGAAGAAATAAAATAAATAAACTGGTAGTCATTCTGGTATATTAAAACCAACGAAACTTAAATGCAATATTGATGCCAAGAAGGAGGTATTTAAAAGCCTATCTCTAGCAATGAAAGTGCTTTTGACAATATCTTGTATTTTCTAAAAAAAAAAAAAATAATAATAAAACAAAAAAGTAGACAAAGAATGTACACAAGCGAAAACGAAATTACATACAAACTTAGAAATACATTTTTTTTTCTGTATTTCGTTGTTGTTTAGAATGTTTTTTAATATTTATTTTCTAAGAGAATATTGCACAGCAGCAGGAACAACTCATTGAATAATCTTAATAAGAAGAACAGCAAATATACTAATGATATTAGTAATTATGAACAGAAGGTTCACTGAACGCACGCACGCACACACACACACACACACACACACACACACACAACCACACACACACATACATACACACACACATATACACACACACACACATACATATATATATATATATATATATATATATATACAAACAGAAATATTATATATATATATACAATGTGTGTGTGTATGTATGTGAAAATGTGTGTGTGTTTGTGTATGTATGACTATATAATTTAGTGCGTGTGTATGGCTATGGCTTTTATGTGTTTTAACTGCTTTAAAACATTAGTATATATCACTAATAAGTGTAGGAAATATTAGAAGTGTAGAGGTAGGTGTTGAATGCACGTTCAACAATGATAGATTGCTGATCTAATTATATTACAGTATATAGACATATCCTGCTGAGCTCAAATATAAACACGGTCGATATTATCTTTGATTCTAGAAGAGTCAGAAATACATATCTGCACACACACACACACACACACACATACACACGCACACACACACACACACTCTCACGCATACACACACACACACACGCACACACACACACACACACAAATGTAAAGTGATATTTAAAAAAAAACTACTTTGTTAAGTTTAGTATCAACTATCATTTTTAAAAGTGTTTCTCCAAATAACTATGTTAGGCTTTTCTAAATCTGAAGCTCATTATCTTTAATGTTACGCTAAACTATAACGACGTCGTCTTTGTATAAATCTCATCGCAAGGTAAGAAATCTTTTATGAATACATTAAAAATATAATTTTGAATAATTTCGCATAAATCCGTCCCCTCGCAGGATCCTATGGAAACATCTACCTTTACGTCCAACTCTTCGTTCGACTTTCAGTCCTTTCACGCAAATATATACAAAACTACACACATACACACATACAACGCGCACGCACACACACACGCACACACACCCACACACACATGCACACACACACACATACACACACACACACACACATACAACGCACGCACACACACGCACATACATCCACACAACAGACTCACACATACCTACACGCGCGCAAACACGCACACACGCACACATACAGACTCATATATAAATACACTGACACACAAATATGCATATATATATATTAACACGAATAATTCGTCTTTTATGGGAGTATACGGAAGTAAAAGGAATTAAACATTTTTTAACACAAAATAATGAGTAATTATGGTGGCTCGTGCATATAAATCTATGTGCATATAAGAATTTATAATAAATGTGTATATATGGGTATATAAATATGTATATGTCAGTGTGTTTGTGTGTATTTATATATGCATATAGTAGTGGATGACTAAGTAAGCGGTTAAGATTTCCAATCATAAATAAATAGTAAATAAAATAAAATTAAATTAGACGCTTTACAAACACAAACCCTAGAAGGAAAAAAGATGTGACTAGAACTGCATACGGAAATAGAACCATTTTTCTCAGACCCACACAGATTTAACCTGCTTTAAAATTACCAAAAATTTGAAACATAATTATGACTCTGTAAGCTTGTCATTAATAAACATGTATATTTACTCTAAATCCTAAAGCATTGAGTATTATAATTAGTATGTGGAAGCCTTATTCATATGAACAAGCACACAATATTACACATATACACATAGTATGTTACGCACATACATACACGCATGTAATATTGTGTGTATGATTGAATAGGATTGAATAGTATTATGTTATAGAAGAATCTCAGCTGGTCTATCCAGTATAATACTGCAAGATGAGTCAATATGGCAATAGGCTCATGCCTCTACTTCGATCCAATGAGGTGTTCATTAATAAAACAATTAATTTATCACTGTCGTAGAACACTAAATGTTAGTTATCTTCTATGCATCGGTATCGTATTGCGCTAGAAATATTAGAGCATATCTATGTTTGGCAAGTGTTTTGTTCACTTCTGATGTTCGAGTTGAAGTTATTAGAGAGCCTGAAAATCGTAACAAATATCTACTTTACATTAAAACAGAGATTGTCTCTCTTCCATTGAATCCAGCCCTTCGATCTAATTACGAACTGCACGCCTTTGTTGCTGGGCAACAAACCAATACATGTCCATATTTGACGATAAGGGATCCCATAATGGTATTATCCCATAGAACTGAAAGATGCCATAACATATTTGAAAGGTTATACTAAATTCTCTAAACTGACAGTGTGTGTATTGAATTCAAAGCGTTCCTTCTGAGATTACCGAAAACATATTTGTGTAGCGCGTCAATTCTTAGAACTCAACTCATTGACATCTATTGCAAACGAAAGCTCTGAAAACCAGTTGAGCGTAATGAAAGTAATATTTAGCAGTCATGTAATCTTTACATAAAATTAATTGCTTCTTCACATGAAAATCGAATATCGTTAAAACACAACGCGGCTCAAAATGCACTTCCAGCTAAAACCACCAGTAAATATGTCTTCTCTTCTCCGCAATATCTATTTCTGCTTTATTTCCAACTTAAAATATTTCATTGTAAATTATTAATCAACTGTAAATATCCCCCCATCTATATATCTGTCTATATATCTATCTATCTATCTATCTATCTATCTATCTATCTATCTATCTATCTATCTATCTATCTATCTATCTATCTATCTCTATCTATCTATCTATCTATCTATCTATCTATATATATATATATCTATATATCTATCTATATAGCTGTCTGTCTGTCTGTCTATCTGTCTGTCTGTCTCTCTGTCTGTCTGTATGCATGTATGTCTGTATCTATATGTCTCTCTCTCCATCTCTCTCTCTCTATATATATATATATATATGTATCTATCTATCTATCTATCTGCCTGCATGTTTGGCGGTCTGTCTGTCTGTCTGTTTGTATGTCTGTCTGGATGCCTGTCTGTACCCCCCCATCTCTCTCTCTCTCTCTCTCTCTATCTATATATATATATATATATATATATATATATCGTCTACCCACTAATCTATATGATAACTATTTATGTCTCTCTCTCTCCCTCTCATTTACTCTCTATTAATCTAATGTTCATGTGTACATATATTCACCTACATATATATTTGCTTCTCTATCACATTGGTTTGACTACATATTCTCTCTCTATCATGCTATTTCTTTGATGATTTGAATGTTTACAGATGTATATAATATGAATGAAGTAGTCACCTTCGCAATATAGACATCTCTGAACCAGTAACACTTTCCATAAATTGTTTCATATAATACATTTCTCACACAGCTTTAATTCAACACAATGTTTCCAACAGATATCTTTTTACAGCAAAATGTACTTTCACTTTCAAAATCAGGATCATATATCAATTCTGGCCTGAATGTTCTCATGGTTAGGGTGAAATGTCAGAGTTGATTACGTATTACGAATATAATTATATTGCAGCCGTTCTGGTGATATAACTTTATATGTCTCAGTTTACTTATCCGTCTGGTATGTATGCAACACCTTCTGGGAACATTATTAGCCTTCACGTTTACTTGCAACACACAATGGTACATGATATCCCAGTACTTTCCTAAGAACGTACTGCCCAGGCTTTATACAAAGTGTATCATTAGGAGTCATAATCAATTAATTTTTCGATTAAAAGGTTTTGAATGATTCTTTTTTGAAAACACGTTTGTGCAGTTTTGCTGCATTTATATTCAAATTTCTATGATCTACTTCGATTCTATGACGCAAAAATGCTGGTTTCTGGAGAACAGGTGTTAACAACAACTTTTTCCGTAATATATCCCATTAAATAGTAATGAGCTACATTGATTTCTAAAGTATTTTCGATTCCATTTATATTTGCAAAACAAATGTTTGAAATATTTGTGTGGTGAAGAATGTAGTTTGCAACCATGTGGTTCCAAGTTCGATCCCACTACGTGGCATCTTGGGCAAGTATCTCCTACAATAGCTTTCAGGTGACCAGACAAATACATTCTGAGTTGAATTTCGTCATCGGGTTTATTTCCGCCATCGTATATATTTATATATGGTCCTCCTCCCATGAAGCTACTCCATCACTGCCGCCCAGTGGAGCTGTGGTTGGCCGTTGGCTTACTAAAACCTTATCTTTTATTTGACAATTCTTGTTTTTAATCCTGCAAGTTGGTCCCAAACACCCTCCTATCCTACAGGTCAGGTAGGTAACCAGTTTAGTCATCAATCACTAGACCATGTGGAATATAAGCATTACTAATGAGACGTCAACTTCACTCGTTTGGTCATGTGGGTCGGAAACAAAATAATCGCATTCCGAAAGCAATATTTATAGCCGTCTTGCTTGTATCAAACGTTCTGTTGGGGCCCTTCTAAAGTGGTATAACAACTCTTTGAAATGAAATCCCAAGATGCGTCATATAAAAGAAGCTGTGATTTCCTTTGCGGATACAGCTGCCAGTCGTAGTGGTTGAAGAACTCTCTGCATAGAGGTCATTGAAGTTTTCGAGCTGACTCGTATTGAATAACTTGAAGAATTAAAAACGCAAAAATAACTAAACTAAATATATTCTCTCCTATACCCTATTTTATTTAGCCTCCCTGTTGTCTGTTTGAATTCGTACGATAGTCTTCTTGGCATTTATA
>JAOPJM010000754.1:5394204-5406720 GCA_027124095.1 Muusoctopus leioderma | reverse complement strand
TTATTCCTACAATAGCCTTAGGTCACCACAAGCGTTGTGAATGAAATTAGGTTGACAAAACAAGTAACTCTGTGTGTGTGTGTGTGTGTGTGTGTGTGTGTGTGTTTGTGTGTGTGTGTGCACCTTAAATGAAATAACAAGTCAGCTTCTACATGTGCACCTAGCCTACTAGAAACAGTAGCTAAATCTAGCTCAATTCACATGCCATTGTCTTAAAAAAGTGTAGGACACATTCGATAATATATTGAATTCTATCCAATTTTAGTACATCTTACCAACTTTTGTAAATTCTATTTTTACTTAGCTTTTTATTTATACTTTACCTGTTATTACCTCGTGCTCCTATGACATTCTTGACGGGAGAATTCAGCTACATTGATGGAAATTGTTGGCTATGAGAAAACTGGGCATGTTGTTCTATTCTTCTGCAAAGTCATTCAGCTGTTTTGTCCCTCTACATAGTTATGAATCTGGGGTGCTTCGTAAGATGCCGGTAAATAGTCTCCTAATCATTAGCTCTTCTACTCCAGCAGCCAGAGATGGACTTCCATACAATTTCTGTCAAACACATTTTACTAACGAGGTTTTAAAGTCAACCCAATATATCTAGGACTACATTATCCAATGCACCTGATTCATTTTTTAAGATAGTACGTCGTTCTATTAAGAATATGATGCTGCTATTTCTAGAAAGATATGCAAACCACCACATTGGCAGAGTTGATAGAGCGTTGGATAGAATACCCAGCAGTATTGGTTCTGAATCACTGCGCTCTGATTTCAAATCCGGCCGAGGTTAACTTTGTCTTTCATCCTTCCGAGGGTAGATAAAATAAAGTACCAGTCTAGGGTGGTGGACTGGTGGAAACGTAACAGTGTTGGAAGAGATGCCTTGTGGTATATATTCTGGCTTTTTTTGTTCTGAGTACACATCCTGCCATGGCCTACTTGGTTGGTAGACTTAATCCATCACCTGGTTTAGCACCACCATGTGGCCCTTGGGTGCCTTTAGCAGGGTTCCCTCTGCTACAAGCATTAAGGCAAGATCTCCAGGCTGAGGATACCTTCCTCACTCTTACCAGTCTTGGAGGCCCTGAAAAATGGGGTGATGGTCACTGCCTTCCCTCTAGATGAAGCAGTTAAAAAATACATTGGCGCAGGTATGACTGTGTGGTTAAGGAGTTCATTTAGCAACCACGTGGTTTCGGATTCAGTCCCACTGCGTGGCACCTTGGGCAAGTGCCTTCTACTATAGCCTCGGGCTGACCGACGCCTTGTAAGTGAATTTGGTAGACGGAAACTAGAAGCCCTTCGTATATATATATATATATATATTTATTTGATTCGCAAAACGGAGTTACTGGCTAGTTTCACGGGACAGAGACGAACCCTGAACCGATCCTCAAGACTCCTTTCTCCGCGAATGTTAAATACCGAAAGAAGAAAACAGGAAAAACAAAAACAAATAAAAACAAAAACAAAAACAAAACAAAACAAAAAAAACAAAAAAAACAAAAGCAGAAACAAAAAAAAAAAGGTTTCCTTTCTTTAAAAAAGTATATAAATGTATGCTAGTTATTCTAGCTAGGTTGAGAGATTGTCATTTAAAAATATAGATAAATATATGTACGTTAGAATGCTAGAATAGATAGTGGTGGAAGAAGCAGGTTAAAATGAAAGAAAGGAAGGGAAGAGAGAAAGAGAGAAAGAAAAAGAGGCTGAATGTCTAGGTCGACGTGACCTGAATAATCCGAGATGGATATAATTAATTTTTTTGAATTTACTAACCTAGTCTTTAACGATCTATACCTAATATACATAATATCTGCAATCTATTCAGGGCATATTAATACATTAAGACTTGCATATTACATTTAAAATCATAAACATAAAAATGTATACATAAATACTATGGAAACGCATAAGCATTTACAAAATATACATCAATACCTAATATACGTCCTATCTATACATAGTATCTATACCTAATATACATAATATCTATACCTAATATACATAATGTCTGCAATATGTTCAGGCCATGTTAACACATGAATATTTAAAATCATGAACAATAAAAATTAATACATAAATACTATGGAAACACATAAGCGTTTACAAAATGTACATCAATACACATTAAAACTGTTATCTGAACACTCTGGAAACACATAAGCGTTTACAAAATGTACATCAATACACAATAAAACTGTTATATGAACACTTTGCATATAAAATAAATAAGACAAATAAGACATAAATAAGACATCCATATATGGGCAAACATTAACCCTTTGTCGATTACGGGTTGATGTTTGCCCATATATGGATGTCTTATTTGTCTTATTTATTTTATATGCAAAGTGTTCATATAACAGTTTTAATGTGTATTGATGTACATTTTGTAAACGTTTATGTGTTTCCAGAGTGTTCATATAACAGCTTTAATGTGTATTGATGTACATTTTGTAAACGCTTATGTGTTTCCATCGTATTTATGTATTAATTGTTATTGTTCATGATTTTAAATATTCATGTGTTAACATGCCCTGAACACATTGCAGACATTATGTATATTAGGTATAGATATTATGTATATTAGGTATAGATATTATATTAGGTATAGATACTAGGTATAGATATTAGGTATAGATATTATGTATATTAGGTATAGATGTTATGTATATTAGGTATTGATGTATATTTTGTAAACGCTTATGCGTTTCCATAGTATTTATGTATTAATTTTTATATGTTTATGATTTTAAATGTAATATTCATGTCTTAATGTGTTAACATGCCCTGAATATATTGCAGATATTATGTATATTAGGTATAGATCGTTAAAGACTAGGTTAGTAAATTCAAAAAATTAGTTATATCCATCTCGGATATATTCAGGTCACGTCGACCTAGACATTCAGCCTCTTTTTCTTTCTCTCTTTCTCTCTTCTCTTCCTTTCTTTCTTCTTAACCTGCTTCTTCCACCACTATCTATTCTAGCATTCTAACGTACATATATTTATCTATATTTTTAAATGACCATCTCCTAACCTAGCTAGAATAACTAGCATACATTTATATACTTTTTTTAAAAAGTAACCCTTTTTTGTTTTTTGTTTTTGTTTTTTGTTTTCTGTTTTTTGTTTTGTTTTGTTTTTGTTTTTGTCTTAGTTTGTCTTTGTTTTTGTCTTTGTTTGTTTTTGTTTTTCCTGTTTTCTTCTCGTGTCTTCTTGTTTTTTCTCGTTGCTTCTCGTATTTCCTTTTTCTTCTTTCGGTATTTCAATCATTCGCGGAGATAGGAGTCTTGAGGATCGGTTCTGGGTTCGTCCCTGTCCCGTAAAACTAGCCAGTAACTCCGTTTTGCGAATCAAATAAATATATATATATATATATATATATACATATATGTATGAAATGTGTATATATATGGGTGTCTGAGTGTGTGTGTGTGTGTGTGTGTGTGTGTGTTTGTGTGTGTGTGTGTGTGTGTGTGGATAACCGCACAGAGATAGCGAACTATGCAGGTGGGGAATGACAAGAAGATATAAACGTATATCAGCGGGGTAATCACAACATACAAGGGTGCTGAGAGAATATACTGAGGTTCAGAAAGAATAAAAAGAAAAGTAGAGTGAAAACAAAGTAAAATAATATATTGATATCTTTCCGGTGGATGCAGAACAAGAATGGGCATGGGGGAACCTAAGGAAGCGGTACAATATGATCAGGAAACTACACAGGAATTGCCGTAAGTCTGAGAGGCTTTTAAAGACGAAGAATTGTCAGTGCTATCGGACAGGGAACATCAATTAAGCAAATGGACTGAGTATTTTAGGAAGCTTTTATATAGACTTGCCTTACAGAATACCGATAACATTCGGCAAGCAAATAAAGAGTTTCACATCGCTTCTGTAAGACCGAGCAGGGGGTAGATCGAAGAGAACATCAGACTGCTTCTGACGGGAAAGATGCCTGAAGCTGATGGCATCTTGCCGAGGCACTCAAGGCAAATGAAGCCATAACGTTTGAGATGGTATATCTGTCAGGATGCGTATGGTAGGAAGGGTAGATACCATCACTTTGTAACGGGGAATACCTCATAAAACTACAAACGAAAATCGACCTCAGCGATTGCGTAAGCTACAGAAGTAACACACTTCTCCCAGTTGCAGGAAACATCGACAACAGCATCCTGCTTTTGAGAATGAAGGAAGTAGTAGACAGACATCTGGGAGTTGAACAGGCTGATGTCCATAGACACCGGTCCTTTACTAAATGGAATCATCTCTAGAGTCGAAATTGCTTATTTGATTGGGAAACTTAGTTGATTTGGAAATTAGTTGATTAGGAAACTTAGTTGATTTGGAAAATTACTTGGCAGCGTTGACAGGGAGGCTACTCCTCACTATGATGTACCAAGGAAAGTTATGCAATTAATGAGGTAATCTTAAACAGGAATGGCCAGCAAAGTTGTTCATAGTCACCATACATCTAAAAGCTTTGCACTTAAGGCATTAGCAAGACAAGGGTGCAAGATATATCTCTTCTCGTGTTACTACTGGTCGTAGACTGGATTATGAATGTAACATCATTACACAGTGGGAATGCCATCCAGTGGAAATACACATTGAACTGGAAGACCTGGATTTTGCCGACGACCTAGAATAGTTGTCTCATTCAGCAACAGGTCAGTAAAAGACAGCAACACCGTCGACAACTTCCAAGAATGTAGGGCTACACATTACCAGATGACAGAAGAAACACCCGAATATAAACAGTACCAGCGCAGAGCGAGTAAAACCGATTGAAGAAAGTTGAGGACTTCACATACCTCACCAGCAGCATCGACAGAAATGAGTGTATCACTGCTGCTGATGTAATGGTTAGAATTGGTAAAACTAGATGAGTATTTCTGCAGCTCAAGGACATGTGGAGCCCCATACCTCTGATACACAATTACATACATCAGACTGTGTAACACAACAGTTAGAGCTGCACTACTGTATGTGGCAATATCCTGAGACACTAATAAGATCACATAATCCTCCGTATCGACTGGCCAGCCAGCGAATATCAACAACACAGATCCCTGGAAAGAAAGGGACAATTACCTGCGTAAATACAGATAAACAGAAGGTGTCATAGTTTGATTGGGCACACAGTGCAAACCAGTAACGAATGTTAACAGAAAAGCTCTAGCAAGGAATCATCATGCAAAACGAAGTAAACGTTGGCCAAGATTAACGTACTCTAGTGCACTACACAACGATGCCATGTAGTTAAGACTAGGATAACCTAGAGAACGTGGCTCAGAATAGGACAAGATGGAGAATGTTGCCAATGGGCTCAGTCTCAGTAGTGTTAATGGTTAAAGAATATATATATATATATATATATATACATATATATATATATATATATATATATATATACATATATATGTGTATGCGTGTGTATGGGTGTGTGTAAGTGGAGGAGGAACTATGAGTGTGTATGTGTGCATGTATGTGGCATCTCATTTCATGTATCACTTTGTCACTGATCGTATTATGCAGGTATATTTTATGTTACTATTTGAAGAAGCAAAATTGCAGGCTAGATACATTTAAGAAAACTAAGCTCATAGTATATATCAATGTTTGTTCGTTGACACAAATACGTTCAAATAATGAAAGCCTCTTCGGTGATTACCATTATCTTGCTCTGAAATTGTCTAGGTAGTTTCAGCTATCATTAGTCAAATTCATGTTGAGGCTGCCTGATTTCACAGCGAAACTACTTCAGTTGGCATTTCAATTCAGTGAATTAAATTTCCAGTAGAAAGTGGAAATTGAATCTGATTATTCCAGTAATGAACGGTAAACATTACTCCGAAACTCGAGTGCTTTATATTTAGTTTCTTTCGAAGTGGATGTTTAGACATGTCGATATTTCTAAATGGAACCAAACAATGTAGAACTAATGAAACATTTCTAGGAATAGATTTACACCTGTTCCATATAAAACGATTTTTGTTTTATTGTCACGAAAATATATTTAATTCTTTGTGAATAATTTTACTCAAAATAAACCGATTCGTATCTCACCTTCTTTATTGTCGATGCTGTTGTTTAACACCAGGTCAACTCAAATAAAAAATACCGACGATCAGATCACAATCCAGTCGTGAGTATCGTATATTTTCTGTTTTTCATACAGAGTGATTCTAGGACCATCTTTCTATCACATTCTCTCTCTCTCTATATATATCTATATATATTTATATATATATATGATCTTGTTTAAAACACATTGGTTGTGATTTGGGGGCTATTTGATTGCTATGTCTTGCATGTACAGCCTTATGTGTTATTTTCGACTATATTCGCTGCTTAAATTATCACCAATAGAGAAATAATTCATAAGAGGTAGTAGAACATTATTGGTGATATTATTGACGTCATCAAGGATATTATTGGGGTTAATGTAATTAATTGTATCAAGTAGGTTTTAGCGTAATGATTTGCGTACGCAAACAATTCTTCATCAGTGGAACAGTCTCTCTTATTTGAAGAAGAAAGGAAACAAAACCCTTGCTACAATCGTTAGTGACTCACAAACAAATGTGGAGAACATTTTAAGAAAAGAAAAAGAAAAAACAAAATAATTCTCATTATTCAGGAAAAATCCGATCTCTCTTAGCAGAGTGGCAGCAGCAACATATATGTTTCTGTCTTATTGGACATCGTCAGCACAATATAGTCAACACCCCATTGATATAACTGTGAATCAATACATAATCCAGAATAGAATCATCTCATCGCAAAGAATCATTACTAACTATTATTGCTGAAGGCGGGCTATCTTGACATATACGCGTAGTTCATAATAATAATATCATAGAATATCATTCTGTTGAATAGGTTAATCACATTTCGCTTTTGATAAAAGATCCTGTAGAACCTATTGTGCAAATACAACATATATTCTGGATTGATGAATGCATACTTTGACTTTGCATGAACAGCAGGAATGTAGACATTCAAGGCGTGAAGAAATTTAAAGAAAATGTTCCTAAGAGCATTACAATACGGTTACTGCAAAGATGTGCTGGTTACTTAGTAAGATTCTTCTGTAACATTTGAAAAGACCATCTACGCAGTCGCTTCACCTGCTACGCATACAGGACCGCAAACCCTACCGACTAAAACAAAACACTCGTTGGATAATGTAGTCCTATATACCGAATTATTGAAGTAAAGAAACACCAATATAGTCATAGCTAAAAATTGACCATTGGTCTGCTTGATCAGGGCTGACATGTGGCTATACTAAAACAACAGCTTCTCCTAACCTGCTAGTGTAGAAACCAAATTATAGCGTTGTTGAACCCACTATAAATAGCAACAACATATGTCAAGCCGTCTTATGAAAGGGAGGAGATATTCTCTAATGTAATCTTAGATATTTGAATAAAATGCGGTATGGTTATGACTGTAACACCTTTGATCATAGGCAGGCTGGTTCAGAGCTGACTTAGAATTAAACAACAACAACAATAACAAAAGCATCAACAAAACAACATCAACAACTCATTATTGATGCGACGTTGTAATCACTATTTTATAAATGACAACAAAATTTCCCTCAAATTGTCCCGTTTTATTTATGAAATGAAGCCCGCATTCAATAATTTAGTTGTGCGTACACTAAACCTGAGAATAAGTGGGTTGGTACGAATGGAATGCGTTTGGTAATAGGTCCGCTTGGACAGGGCCGAGCTAGGGATAAAAACAAGAACAGCAACAACAACGTGCTCATTAGAAGGAAATTACAGGATTGAAAGATCCTGCCTTTGTCGAAATACTGATGTATTGACTTTCAAAACATACAATGGCTAAAGGCACATTTGCTCTAATGCAAATTATCATAAATTACATTTTGTGAAAAATACTGACAGGAATAATTAATCACACAATTGGTCATAATTATCAAGAATATATAAGAAACAGGTAAAACAAAATGCAAATCAGCTGAAGGCAATGTCATTATTATGTTCTATTGAGTTCTATCCGATACGTAAATCAGCACATCGAAATATTGGAACACCAGCGGATACTCTGCACATATTGTTAAGTATTGTACAGAAAACATTTTCTGAAATACCTTAAGTGTATTTAAATGCTTTTTCTTTTTGCCGGGGAAGTTCATTCTAATTGGAGAGGTTTTTTTCTTGGTAAAGATGACACATTTGTTATGCAGTATAATTATTCTATCACGTAAACAGGTCCAATCACCGACAAACGCTGTTGATAGACATACATGGGGGATGAAAGGTTTCGTAGTTTAAATAGATAATTTAGAAAGAGTTCTATCTGTTCTGTTATCAATATACTATTGTGCATCATACGCAAGACGTATTGTTTATTAAATTTCCTATTGTTTATTAAATTTGAATCTTCTCACAATACATTATATTGAATCCCTGCTATTGTTTATTAGAATTGAACCTTCACACTAAGCCTTACTTTGAATCACTTCGTAAATACAATACAGAATATCAAACTTTAACTGCATTCGAAATTTTACCCTATGCTTTACATTAATAAATAATTAATTCTAAAAAGGGACAACATATATACTATACTATTAACAGTAGGAGAAACGATATGATACACCACGCTAAGGACACAAAATACTAGATTAAAGACTTAAGTGTATTTACCATTATAAAGTCTTGTATGTGACATATTTCATAGCATGAAGAGAGTCGTTACATAATCATTCATTGATCACATACTTTATATCATTCTGAAGTATTTCCAGCTATTGGCCCGCTATTTTTCATTCAATGTAATATATACTTTAAAAAAAGAAATTAAACAATTCCCTGACGTATCAGCTTTGATTCGACTATTATTTATCAGACAACATTTCAGACTGTGATTTTGGAAGTACTTACTAAATTTAAACTTTCTATACTGTAAAAACGCCTGAATCTCTCTTTGAAACAACACGAGTCAGTTCATACCATGCCGCTGTTGTTCTCATTGTAGTTGTTTAGTTCCATCCTAGCTCTGAATAGGCGGACGGTCTATTGTCAAAAGTACTCCAGTCATAGCCACCCCATTTTAGTTAACCATATAGTGTAATTAGGATTACACTGTTCAGTGTCTACATTCATTGTATGATAGTCGCGTTTGAATGTAGGCTGATTTGGCTGCTATTTCATATTTCTTCTATGGCTTGTTGTTTTTGCCGTTGTGATGTAATCCAATGTTCGAACTGATCAGGCATATTTATGATTAAAGGTTTGTACATGTTATAATTCCGCCTTTCAGAGATAGCTTATCTAGTTCTACTGATTTTAGTGAGCACAGCACGCTGGAATTGTTCCCTCCATACTGAATGCAGCTATTGTCGTGCTGAAAAATCTCATCGGCACATTATAAACCCAGATACAACACCTCAATTCTCAGTTAACTCGGTGCCATTACTTTGACATCTGTTATCTTTTTTTTCATTTCGTATGTTCAAATAACATGCATAAGAGAACGAACGTGGACAATACACTTTCAATGGAAAAGCATAGCATACTAACATAGTATAGGTTTGCAGGCTAAGGGATATTTGGTCACGTTTCTTCAAACAAGACATTAACCCATTAACATTCTGAACATTGTATTGCACATCTTATTGTTATTGTTATTGCTATTTTCTACACTATGTTATAAATATGCCCTCATTTCCCCCCGAAACAGCATACACTGTGCGATTACCTGCCTAACATTGCTTTCTTTCATTATTTAAATTTAACATAACTGGCAAAAATAATCTCTCTGTGAGATGAAAATGGTACATTAATTTTGAAATCGAATCTGCATGTAACTAAATAACGTAAGACATATTCTATGTAACTCTACAGCTGTTTAGCAATCCAAAGCAGCATTGTTCACTTTAAATAATAACAAATTCACATATCTTTGAGACAGATTTAATAATTGTCAACAAATCACTTGGGATAGGTTTCTACGTAGAATGATTCAAAAGTCAATACTAATAATCTAAAGACCCACATAACTGTTGTTTCAAGTTATTCCATACCTTCGCATAGCTGAGATCCATACTGCACACTGCGATATGCAGTGATGAACTTCCCCTATGTTAGAGGTTCTTGTTGGTTAACTCCAGATCAGCCATGATTGAGCAGATATATAATGAAAGGCGTCTCAGCCGTGAAACATACCGTCTTTATAGAGGTGTATAAGACTACATTATCCATTATAGCCAATCGTTATTGAAGAGATTAGGGTGTGATTTCATGGAGATTTGGTTGGTACTTCTAGCAGGTCAGTAAACAACGCGGCAGCTCCCGCGTTGTGCCCCCACCATATCAATAATAATGCGCTGTAACACTGACCGGAGGTAAGACATTCATAGGAGATAAACCACAGCCTGAATCGGCCACAGTAACTTCCGTGATTTTGTTACATCCGTACCCAAAAGAGACGAAAATAAATATTGATTTCGAACACTGACACAACCACAGGCATTTTGGGGGAGGGAATAGTCTAGTAAATCAACAGCAGTACTTGATATTATTTTATTTTATCGATCCTGGAATGATAAAAGGCTAATTTGACTTCGGTGGGATTTGAACTCGGAACGAAAAAGGTTGTAACTAAATATTGCAAGGCATTTTGTCCGATGTTTCACTGATTAAAATATTATCTCGTCCTTTAGTTTATATTGAAAAGTAATCTACAGTAATCTACCGTTCATACTACTCCTTAAGACTTTATCCTTCTATAAAAAAAACTACTACCATAAGTTCAGAAAGACTCGAGGAGGTGTGGAATCAACTGAATTTATCCTAGTACGAGATTGGTATTTATTTTATTGACCACAGAGGAAAAAATGAAAGTAACGCAACATATGCATGGTTTGAACTCTGAAGGTAAAGGGGCGCAATTAAATACTGAGCTAAGTACATTTAGTGCGACACTTCCGTTTCTGCTTTCACCAGTCCTTTTTCTGTGAAATATAATATAAAGTGATATTTATTTACAAAATCGGTAATTAGTTATTTTATAGATACACAGATGTAAATGTTTCCTAAAATTACAATATGTAAATAAGTGAATTGAAACAAAATTAAAGAAATGGAATAAAAAGCACGAAACCCAAATCATTATACAATCTTGATTACCTAGAATATTTTCTCCATTGGCAATTCAAAGATAAAATGAGACATTTTTCAAAGAATTCATATGGCTTCTTTTTATGTAAAATAATTCAATTGAATTTATTTTGTCTAATATGTTCTTCAATCAAAATTATTTCCTATATTTTCTGCATTGATTAAATTGATTTCAATTTCAATGTAAATGAAACTGTATATTAATGTTTACCATTATGTTTAATGATTTCATACATGATTCAAATATAGTTCACTTTATTCCGATAAATTGTAATAGCGATAAGGTAGAAAAAAATATTAAATATATATTTAATTCCTTATAGTCTAAATATTTTATCATTCGTCTGATTGTAATGCGATAATTTTGTATATTCAAATACGAAATTTAATCGTATTGTATATACATTGTTAAGTCTGCTTCAGCTGATTAGAGCTGAAAGAATTATCAAATAAATTATACAAACAGAAGAACAGGATGGCGGAACAAAATAACCGGAACACATTCTCTAATCTGAAAATTTGATATTTCTTTGATTTTAAAAACGTTTCTTAAAAATTCAAATGTATGATGGTCGAAACCCATTAAAAGACAAGAGAACATAAGTGATATTAATTAAACAGTAACCAAAACAATATTAAATTATATCAGTAGTTACTAAAGTTTTAATTCATATAATAATCTTATTTATAGAAGAAAAGAAAAACTATATTCTATATAAATATATATATATATATATATATATATTAAATGAAATTTGGCATCATACAGATACCTTCCCAAGAAGGACAACATGTGACTAGAGCTACCAACGGGAATCGAACAAGGCATCTGCCACATTGCGGACTGCCATGGTAACCACCACACTATATCAAACTAGCCCACTTCCTCCTCTCTCACATGAGGTCAACAGTATTTTTTATGGCTACTTAAACCGTTTTAAATGGGTATGAATTGTTTTTTCGTATTTATTTAATTTGTTATATCTACTATGTTTCCACATCATCTTCATCTGCGGAAATTGCTGATATATTCTACACATTGTCTGTTTGTATACGTTGGATTGTCCGTAAATTTCGATTAACTCAACGGCCTACTCATTGATTTAAAGTGTGGAGCTGTTGAACATTCCACAGACTGCTGTAACCTAATTGCCGGGTGAAATCACCGTGACACAAAGAGAGACCTTTGAATTACAGGTGCAATCCAACCGGCCGGTTTCTAAATAGTTCCCGTCTAACCAGATTCACTCACAATGCTTGAGTCGACTCGAGGCTATGATAAATCACTCGCGCAAGATGCCACGCATTGGGAACGGACAAAGGGCTGTATATAT
>JAOPJM010000754.1:5320054-5332704 GCA_027124095.1 Muusoctopus leioderma | reverse complement strand
ATATCTAGTGACCTGAGGTCATTCAACAGGTGACCTTGTTTCCAAGGTGACCCCAGGCCACGTACATTTATACTTCCAACTTTTGATACTGCCATGTTGGTAGGAGATAGGGGAAGAAAAGGGGTCACCTACGTTGATGGTTTTGGACTTGACGGTCGAGGAAAGACAATTTTACCAACATATAACAATGAGAATAAACATCAGGAAAATGAGATACCAGATGCTGAAGCAGCAAGGAAGATTTGGTCAAATATCTGGTACAAAGAAGTCCAACACAAAAGTGAAGCAGACTGGCTATGGGCGTTTAAACAGGAAATAGAAAATAAGCCAATACAAGAGAATAGAGATATGAGGGCGAAAACAAAGATGCTTAAAATGATGCCAAATTGGAGAGCCCCTGGATCCGATGGAGTTCACTGATTATGGCTGCAAATTTTCACAAGCATGCGCAGCTATATACTACAGTTTCGTACTGATGGAATAGAAAATAGAACACAAATATGAATGACAAATGGAAGGATAATGTTAATACAGAGAGATAATGAACAGTGAGGAGAAATCCGTAATTATAGGTCCATTACATGCTTGCCATTGCATTGGAAATTGCTAACTGGTCATATAGCAGAGGAATTATATAGCTTTATAGAGAAGCAGAATCTATTACTGGAGTGCAACACAGATGCAGAAAGAAATCAAGAGGAACTACTGATCTATTGTATACCGATACAATGATATTAGGTGAGGTAAAGATGAAAAAGAAAAACTTAGGTGATGGCTGGATAGACTATAAGAAAGCTTATGGTAATGTACCACACACTTGGCTTCTGGAATGGCTGAAAACCACAAGGGTCCATGAAACGATTATTAGCTTTATAGAAAAAGTGATGAGGTCGTGGGAAGATGAACTAATGTGCGGAAGGGAATCATTGGGAAATATGGATATCGGAATGGGAAAGTTTCAAGGAGAGATTCACTGTCACTATTGCGTTTTGTGATTGCCTTCATTCCCATTACTACCTTACTGAGACCTGTTAATGTTACCTAGACCTGTTAATGAGTTTGCTATGCATGGAGAGAAAACAATTCTACTATCTATGGATGACCTCGAACTGTACGCTAATAATGAAAAAGACCGTGATTAACTTGACCAAACAGTAAGGATATTTAGCAAGGATATAGATATGCAGTGTTGATTATGAAGAGTGTTCAAAAGATTAAATCGGATGGAATGAATATATCACAAGAGGATATAATCAGATCATTCAAGGAAAACGAGGGATACAAAACCTAGGGGTGCTGTAGGATGATAAAATAATAGAAAAGGAAATGTGAGAGAAAGTCTCCACAGAGTACAATAGAGGGGTTAGGAAGGTGCTTGACACAAAATTAAATGGAGGTTGTAGGACATTGAGACGTTGAGATGTCACCAAACTGTAGTCAAGAAGAATAGCTGTTGTCAAAACAAATTGTGTGCTAGAAATAGCATTGAGATGACAGTTACGCGAATAAATGAACGGGAGGCGTTATTCCATTAAATTAGGGCTTTCATTCGCTAACAAATGTTATACGAATTCACCACATTACCTGCAGTATATTTCAATACTAAACTACTGGAAATGTTGGAAATTAGTTGAAAGAAATGAACTTAAAGTTCAACATATTTAACACTGACAGTTCGTACGGAAATGCGTATACATTGTGGCGATTGAGGTTCCGATAGAAATCTTAGTCAGTGGGTTGGGAATATCTTTTCAAAGTCAATTCACGTTTTAAGTCAACTGGAAGTAATCGTAATAACAGTGGCTCCCATGTACAAGTAGCGTACTGTTTCATAGAAACCACTGTGATTAGTATGACTGGTAGGAGTTGATAACAGTGGCTTCCAGGTATGGAGCACCCTGTTATAAAAGTATAACAAGTCGACGCATCTCGGCAGGTGGTGAGGTGAGGGTGAGAGTTTAGATCGAGAATTTTTTTCTGTGGCAACTGAGATCTCCTCTGCTAACTAAAATAAATTAGCTAATTTTAAAGGTGTGGGGTGGGCTCCAGAGATCAACTTTAGAATATCCCATACCAATTTGCTCTAAAACAGAGTACCTCCTATATTTTCGACTAGGGGCCTCTACATCGTTGCTTGATCTGATAGAAATTGCACAACCGACCTACAAATGATGGACACATCGAGTAATGTGCTGCTGAATATGTAAACGTCTGGAATGTTCACGGTAGGATCGTTGTCTATCATTCAATAAATGATGACATGACGATAAGCAAAAACAACACTGACAAAAAGAAGAAGAAATCGTGGTCTGTCCATAGTGCGTGGTTAAATCTAGGAATTCCACTTTGAAATTGGATGGGTGATAGAGCAAATAAGGGGCTTGGCAGTATCTATAAAGTAATCCCTAAATGATACGACGAGAAATTTTGAGATTGAGGTGAAGTTGAGGTTATCTACCATTTACAACTGCTATTTGACAGATATGTTAAGGAGTGGTGCTACCAGTACCACCTGTTTCCCAGGCACTTGTGACCCTCAAAATGTAAGAAATAACGTTAGCAAGAGTGGACATAATGGACAGGTATACTAGCAGTTTCCTGCGAATATGGCATGGTATTCCACCAGGATTTACAGCAATTGGGCTCTATAGTGATACTGCAAAACTCCGGCTGCCTATCACGTCACTGGTAGTGGGATTTAAAGTAGATAAAATGATGCTGCGTGATTCATTGGATCGCGTCGTTCGTGCTGCCCAGACAGTAGTGTTGACAGGAAAATTGATCGGATGGGAATCTGTTGCAGTGGCAGAGAGTACCAGACAGCGAGAGAAGTGATAGGTGCTATGCAGAAAACACGGGTGAGACGGGGTGAACGTGGGACAATTGGAGATCCCACCAGAGTAACACAATTAGGCAAACTATTGTGACACGATTTCCACCGTATTGAAAAAGAGAGGTGTGCAACTAAGGCATTATGATTACGAAGCCATTGTGCATGGTCATTATGGGAGACAGCTGAACAAAGGAAATAATCGTGGAACATGTTATAGAAAAGGGAACCGGCCAAGTTGTGATTTATCCCGAGAGCAATGTATGATGTGCTTCCATCACTGACCAATTATACATCGTGGGGTTGGAGTGCCACTGCGGATTGTCATCGTTGTGGAGGTTATGCATCATTGGATCATGTATTGGCATCATGTCAGTCGTCCCTTGCAGCAGCAATGGAAAGAGAATCAACACCAAGTTGTACCCTGTCGTTTTCATAGAGAGGCTGATAAAGGTCAATGTGGAGACAGAAATAAGGGAAACTCATACCCAGATTTCTGAACGGTCCAAATGTCTGGAAGATACAGGAGGATTTGAAGAAATCACTCGTGTTCCCAAGCCATATTGTAATGACAAAGCAACGCATGACCTTGTGGCATGGTCCGATTTAATAAAATAGTTCTGATTGTTGACGGTGCCTTAAGAAGGCGGCAGTATATAGTGGACACATGAAAGGATGGACTTACAATATGAAGAACTAAGGGGGTTGTGTGAGGCACGAGGATGACCGTGTATGTTGCTTCCAGTAGAAGTGGGATATCGTGAGTTTGTATCTAGATCCACTATGTAATAAATGGCCTCCATTGGACTTAGGAAGGATAGTAGATCAATGATTCGTGAACTGGAGAAAGAAGCGGATAATTGATTTTCCTGTACATGGCAGATGCACGTGAGTTGAAGACGGAAGGGGAGGACATGGAAGAAATCTCCAAATATTAATAGAGGAGAAATAGTAGCTGCACAATTGGAATAGTCACAAATGCAGAAAAACTGTTGTAGTGGCCCCATGGATGACAGAGGGAAAAGCGTGCTACATTATGGCCCAAAGCAAGCCGGTCACTCCCTGGGGGTACCAATGCTGCTTACCAACACTTGAGGTAGAGATACTGTCGGAATGTGCCTAAATCATTGCGATATCCATTCCACAGCTGATGAGGAGAGTGTTCCGTGCAGTTCACTTCTCTTGTTGAAGTGAGCTCTTATATTATTAATAAGAATTGCCTCCTCGTTCCTTAAATTTCCAATATTCCGTTACCTGGCTTCAATGGTGACCTTGGTATATTGGGTATGGAATCTCTGTAGGGGTTTCTTACTAGAAAAAGCATGTGTGTGGATGTGTTCTTTAAACCTAATGTCTAATTCCGGACGGTGATTCAGATGTCGGATTCGCAATATTTATTGCAAATTATTTGGCACAGACCTTAGGCACATATCGACATTGTTTACAGGGAAGTTAGCTAATGTGAATATAACGTTGCTGTGTGTGCATCGGTTCTCTGATAGGAATTTCCTCAGAGAGGGTCCGGTGTGCACTGTTTGTAATTTCAGTCTCTCCCCACTGATCGATTAAAGTATTGCAGTAGTTGTTCGCTCATTGAAGTGTGGCAGTTTGAGGAAGCACATGCTATCCCTGGAGGCCTGGGCTTTCTTTCGTGGTCTATTGTAATCCTGGCGTTTGGTGAAGGATGTTGGGTAGACATTCTCTATGAGAATCTTTCGGAACTGTTTTGTGCTCATCATCTTATTTCCTGTCTCACTGCATCTATTGCCTATTCTAGAGATCTCATACCTTAAGTAGGCCGTCTTGACCTGGTGCGTATTATTTATGCGTAGTGCACAAATAGTCTTCTGCATGCCGCATTTCGTAAATTTTGTGTTGATGGAACACTTTGCTGCAATGTTGATTTGGAACTCCAGCAGTGATAGGTAGCTGGTGTTGTCGGGATGCTCTATCTTTAAGTCTACGTGATCGTCAATGGTGTTAACTTGTTGGTATATTTTGATGTTAGCATGAAGATATCGTTGACATACCTGAAGAAGAAGGCGCGGAAGTAAAGGTGTAAAGTGCACTAATTCTACTTGGTCTATATCTGTAATGGCCAGAAGATCTAATAGAATTCATCCCATATTTAGTCCCGAGATTCTCAAATAAATGAAGCAACAAAACTGGAAGTACGTATTGTTCATTATAATGGTCAGCAGTTTATGGATATCTGAAACTGCGAGGTGATATCTGTGAGGGCAGAAACAGAAGTGTGGAGTGAAATGACGTATACGCTAAAAGGGTAATTATGCTTTCTAAGAATGGTAGGATTGAGGTCTTTCAGTCAGTTTATGATCTCGTTGGAGCTGTTGACATGTCCTGGGAAGGTGTGGAGTAACGGTTTGAGGATTTAGGATAGGAGCCAAGAGATTTCGTAAAAGGGTAGGTTAGTTCTGGAGTCAATAGGTCTAATTTTTAGTTTGGGTCCGGTTTTATGTGTTTTTAGGAGATGTTAAAAGGTGGGAACTTTACTATTTCTAGTGGTGGAGTTACACTTAATCTTCTTAGGGAGTCCGCTGTCGTTACAGATGTTCCTCAAATAGGTGCTTATGGTAACCTCAAGCTGTCTAGATGTGATGTTATTGACATTTTGGTATAGTGTCACGTTGTCTAGATGTTAGAATTCTAGTTCGTCATATTTAATAGTATCAATAACGCAGTATTCTCTCCCTTTGTTTGAAGGAATATATATGAGGTTTTTAGGACGTAGGTTTTGTAGAGTAAGTAATTGGGTTCCAGAGAGAAAATGGGACAGTTAATTCTTACTACCTTAGCGTTATGTTGTTTTTTTTTAGGAGGGGGTGACGTATGTTACCGGAGTGGTAGGGGAGAAGCTAGTGGTAGTCACAGTATAGGTAGGTGTAGAGTTAGAGGACGAAGGAGAAGTAGGTTTGAAAGCCGATATCCATTTTAGTTTGTATACCGTTCTGCAAAAGTTAGCTTTTACGTATGTCAGGCCTACCTTCGTAATTAATGCGTTGACCTAAAAGGAACTTACGACGAAATTTATGTAGGTGTAGATCTGCGGCTGAGAGGGTGCAAGATAGATGTGTGGTACGTGATTTAGTAAATGTAGCAGCTGCGTATGAGAATCGAAGTTGTTAGTAGTAGCAGCCGCATCTGTGGTGTTAGCGGCAGACTAGTAATTGTTGTCTCTGTTAGGTCGATGAGCTGTTGTTGAAAGTTGGCTGTCCACGATGTTGTTGTGTGTGGCGGGATCAGTGAGGCTGTTTTGGTTTTCAAAGCGATTGTGGTGGACAGAATCGATGTGATAATGTTTATTGTGAATCCACCGTAATTTGCTTTAGAGTCGTTTCTTATCATGATCAATTCTATTGTGGTAGCATTGGTTAACCAAATCATGCAAACGTGGCAGATACATATGTGGAAGTAGTTCAAGTTTAGATATTCGATTAGAGATTTCTATACTGCGTTGGCTGACTTGTTTATGGCTTTGTCTCAGAAGCTTCTTAATGAAAAATGTTTGAATGAACTTCCGGGAGTTTTTAAAGTTATACAGTTCGTAGTATGCAGCTAGGTTGAAGTACCTTATTGTATGAGGTATGATGCCGTATTTCAAGTAGAATTTAAGGAAGTTAATCTGGCTGCCGAACTTAGCTCGTTTCTCCAATAGTTTGAATAGATTCATCATGACAGGAAATTCAGCTAGTGTCAGGCGTGATAAGATTAAAACAATATAGTTCAAATGAAGCATTGTGTGATATATAGTAAAATTGTTTTATAAAAGCCGGTACAATGCAAGTATAACTGAAACAAAAATAAAATAAAACAACAGTTTTGACTTTTATCTTCGGGGCAACAAAGCCTTTTTCAAGAGAAGCGCTCCTTCAACACAACAGTTTACAAAAAATGTGGTATTGCGAGGCCTATTCGAGCCCTAATCATTCCTTCAGAGTCAAGATGGCCTACGTAAGGGATGAGATATGTCGAATACGCAATAAATGCAATGAGGTGGGAGATATGACGACGACCACAAAACAATTCTGAAATGTTTTCATAAAGAATGGCTACCCAACATCATTTACGAAGCACCAGGAAGTCAACAGACCACCAAATAAAGCCCATACCTCCAGGGATAGCATCTTCTTTCTGAAACTGGCACACTTCAATGAGAAAACAAATGCTGAAATCTGTCAATCGAACCGTATGGAGCGACTGAATGTATAAGCAGTGTACTCTGGACCCTCTCTGAGGAAATTCCTGTCGAAGAACCGTCCCGCGCACAAAAACATGATATGCACCATAACCCTATAAACAATACGGGTATGTACCTGATGTTTGCTGTTATATATGTATATATACATATACATATATATAGAGAGAGAGACACAGTCAGAGAGGGATAGATATACACACACACACACTCACACAAACACGCTCACACCCATATATATGTATCTGAGTGTGTATGTGTATATATGTATGCCTGTGCGAGTGTGGTTGTAATTACGTGTGTTTCTGTGAAAGTATATACAGACGGCATTTTCTATTACAGATTTTCAAATAATATAGGAACAGTTTGCTTTAGTATTTTCCCATTCTCCATATTTCTAGCAAGCTAATTTTAATTCCAATCTATTTATGTTTTGTTACTTCATCTCAATACAATTTATTTCCCATACCACCAATGTCGTTGATGTTTAATTCTGCTCAAACACCCTCTCTCCCAAATTCCCCACATTTGTATTTGCTGGGTACTTACTGCTACCAATTTTAAAGGTTTGGTTCCAGTCAACTACTCACAGCAGCATTTGATGTTCAGTGTCTGCTTCAATCAACAAAATGGAAGTGTTATTCTTATTATTCCCAATATTATACAGTAGTGAAGTCTCTCAACACACAAAACGTATCAACTGTTAGAGAAAGAAGCAATATGATCTTCCACTCACAACCTCCACCGCTGAAAACAGATGATCAACATATTGCATAATGCATATCTGGCTATACTATGTCTCGTATGAGTTTGTTCTTTTTGTCAGAATCGCTGCGAGTGCTACCTTTAAGATATAGTCTATGTTTACAGTCCAACATTTTGCATGGCCGTGTCGTCGGTGACTAAAGCACAGCTCTACCAGAATGGCCTGTCGAGTAATGTTGGTAGAAAACCAACACGACCAAAAGAAAACCTGTGAAAATTGATGGAGAAACCCAGCACAGATTCAAAGATTATCATTCGATGCTACGTGGGGTGGGCTTATAAATACGTGAGATGTTAAACAAACACGCTGCATGGGAGTAATGGACTTTTACCTCCCTCTAACCAAAAGATCGTTCAGTTTCTGGTTCTCCCAACACATATTGGTCCACCGGCAGGAAATATGCTCTATCCGAAAAATGAATGCAGTTCTTTGCAATATTCAGTCATTATAATCAGTTTCACGCAGAGCAAATTCTTAGAACCACATACAGTAGTGTAGCTTTAAATAGTGGTTGTTGCTGTTACCGTGGTCTGGGTATCACTCATATCTGCAACGATAAAAAGAAATTGCCACTTCCATAGTTTCCTCGCTCCTGAATGTACCCGGTATGTAAAGCATTCCCGGTAGCAGTCACGATTAACCTGTTGCGCACGCCTCTTCGCATGCCTCTGCGCCCTCGATTGCTGCTGCTGTTTCAAATGTTCCCTCGGTGTCTAAGAGGGGTGATACTGGGATGTAAATTCTCTTGTACTATGGACGTGTTTATAACGTATTTTGTGATGTGTATGCTCAACGGCCCTGACATGAAGATAACTATAAACAACAAGAAAATGTTTCTAACATTAGCACAAGACAAACAACCCCACTACTGGACTGGTACTTTATTTTATCGACCCCGGAAGGATGAAAGGCAAAGTTAACCTCTGCAGGATTTAAACTCAGTGCGCAGGGAGTCAGAACCAATTATGTCTGACGCGCTAACGACTCTGCCAATTCACCGCCATTACAACAAAATGTACAAAATACATGTGTGTTCTTGCATCTCTACTTTCTTGGTTTTATTTAATGGGAAATTATATATTCTATGGCGAATAGTTACCAATATATGGTTACATTTTGACATACGTATAATATATATTTTTCAAGAAGAATATGGTAGATGTTATCAACACCTGCACTTGCATATTTTGTTTTATCAATCTTGGAAGGATGAAGCGCAAATAAGACCTATGTTGTATATGAACATAGAACTTAAATTGGCGTATTGAAATACGGGGATATAATTTGCTGGCTGCTCTAAGAATTATGCTATTCAATGACTCTGCTTAGACACCAACATATTGCTAGTATTTATAAGTATACCACGGACGCCTCAAAACGGGAACTAACCAGCATAACGAAGATACATGATGCAAAGTCTTTAAACTGACCAATTCTGAACCGGAAATGTATATACAACCACGTTTCAGTGGTTGACTTTATAATTACTATTATAGATATCATCTCCTTAACCCTACGAGACTGATTACATTGTTGATCTGTTCGACTCCGCTGCAGAGATTGTTGGTCTTACCAATATTATCTATAATACGAAATTAATTTACCAGCTAAATTCTGATGCGCTACCCTCATACGCGACCAACGGAAACAAATTTAACCCTCAATATCGTCAAGATATCCACACGTATGGGCAAAACTAGTTTGTCGTAAGCAAGGTTCCTATATTATCAATGGCAATCCCGGATATGTCACTAATGATCGTGGTGAACATCAATAATGTCCCTCTAAAGTTAACATTATTGGTTTTGAATGGAATATGCAACAATATACGAGAATGGTGGGTTCTCCTCATTTACTTACGTTCAGTTTGTTGCCAGTAATAGTGTGATGAATTTAGGGATAGCAACTCCTGCTTCTACAATGTCCTTGTAAAGCAAACAATAATGTATTTGGATGCACAGTATAGGTGAACATGTGAGTTTTCTACATTAACTTATGCACAAGTTGGGGCATTCATATTGTTATAAAGTTAGCAATAGCGACACCTGCCTTCACAAACAATTAACACGCCTTATATATGAACAGCCTATAGGAAACTATCCGTATCACCATAACGTATGATGTAAACTATATTTGCTAAACATATCATCTTTTCAAAAATATTTGACGTACCTAAACTGAACTGCAGATGTTTCAACCGATTCAACGGCACAGTACAGGATAACATTAAGAATATCTGATGAGTATGAGTCCTGCGATTCATTCCTACCACATCTAACATTTGGGTACCGATTTCAATAAAGGCACTGTGATTTAAAAGGTAGTCTGTATGCCTTTCAGAGTCAATTAATGTTGCTTTGGGGCGTCCATAATCATTATTAGCAACATATAACGCATGGGCATCTTGCTTGTATGATGTTGGTCCGGCATCGATTATTGGGCAGATATATGTTTATGATCCGGCATCAAGTTAAGAAATCATTATCACCAGCATTATAAATAATAAAATATCTCGAACATATTTAAATTCTCCTTAAATATATTTTATGGTAAACCTAAAATGTACATAGGGCACATGACGTATGGTCACAACAATGCGTAGGCTAAGTTTCTGATGTGTTTTCTTTATTGATGTGTTTTTTTATGTTTACTTCACTTGCATAATGAATACCTATAGTAAAATCATTAATACAACAGCATGACATGTTTCTAATATATATGAAACTCCATGCATAATTCAACAGTAATGATGTATTAAGGAAATGTGATTAATTGGCAAGGATAAGGAAGTGGTGAAAAGAACATTCACATAATTTCGGCTTAATATGGCATTCGATTTTTCAGTGTTCTACAAATAATTGTAAGAAATATACTTTTGTCAATTCAATTGTAGATAACATGGATACCAAATGGGCCGGATTGAAACATAACCTAGATCTTACAGGCCGGATAAGAACAATTACTTCTCAAAAAATCCTATTCATATGCCAACGTAAATGCATAAAGGAGTCAACATACAATATAAGTACTTTACTAACAATAAAGAAAGAAGACAATATGTGGTGTTAGAATATAGCTGTTAGTATATTTTACAGATTATTTCAAAATTAAGACATAATAAAAATGTTTTGTATGAAATTGAGCCGCGGGCTAGATCTATCCCCTGGTCCGTATGTTTGACATACCTGGCCTATAAGCTTTCCATTTTAACAAGTGGTGTTGTGTGACACTAAGTAATAAAGAAGACATCATATTTTTACCAAAGCGGCACTTATTTTTATAGACAAAAGGTTATTTTCTATTGAATTTCCTGGTTACATCGGTATATGTCTGATTTAACCAGCCGGAGTGATGAATACATACAGACAACGAGCCAGTAATTAAGCATTAGAACAAAGGTCGATGAAAGGTTTTCCTCCGGCAACCTTCTATTCTGAATATGTCACAAGCCTTAACTAAGTATTATTGATAACTAAGAGGCAATGCCGGGACATATTTCAACGGGTCCATAGTAAAAATGAGAGAAATGATAGTTTTCTGAAATAAATAAATCAATTTCGGTTGAATATATAAATTTGGTTGAGAAATGTTTTTTTTTTCTCCCTAGATTCATAATTAATTCTGAAATATTCCTTCTGTAAAACCACTTAACATTACCAACATTACCAACATAAACGTTACAAACTACTTGCTGGAAATAATACATTTACCTTCGAATGATTTATTTTGTACTTTACAACCATTACTTTATTTAATATCTTCTAACGTTTGCTTTCTTTTCGTCGTTTTGTTTTTATTACATATTAGTTTTACCAATAATCTCTTTTTCATAGCTGATTTATGATTAAATTGGCTACAAATATATTCCAAAATTCATTTATCTTATAACTTATATTCACAATATGTACACTGTCTTCATTTCTACTTATAGAGGTGTTTGTTTCCATTCAATAAAAGAAAGAAATAATACATAAATGAAATCCTACTCACCTTGATATATAAATAATTTATTATTGCATAAACAGAATGTTTGTCTCCTTTAAGAATTTCAATTTGTTATTATTATCCTGTTCTCGCTCAAGAACATCAATCACAAACACAGGTACACAAATCCACGGTTGCATACACACAGCCTGTGATAGTTATCAAATTAATGTCATTTAGTGAATATTTTCTGTTTAAAACGGCATGTGTTTTCTATTTTGGATTGATATAAATAAATATAAAAGACACTCCAGTTTTACATATTTACATACAAGTTCCAGTATTTAATTCTAAAAGATGCATAAATCAAATTGCAATATCAATTCAGCTATTTGCAGAATCTAGCAACGACTAATATACGACTATAAATCTAATAAAATACTTTAGGCACAGAGTGATATTTTAGATTGATTTCAATATAGAAAACCCCAAGATGTTTAATATAAAATCGTCATTAAAGAAAATAGAAAATACTTTGTCAGATTCCATATTTCTTTTCCTGAAATCCATAATGATTAAATGGAAATGTACATACACAATTGTTACTGAATATTGATGACATAGATGCCTGTTATATACAGAGGGTGGATTGAAAGGAAAACATTAGCAAAATACGTTGGCCGAATCGGCGGCAAAGGTATCTAAATATTGAATATACCTTTCGTTCTCACCGGAGTGATATATATTAAAAATATGAAGTTTACAATGATCTTATTCAGTCAGATGTACATGCCACCATGTATTGGGGCATATATATATATATATATATATATATATACATATTTGTGTGTGTGTCCATGTGCGTGTGTATATGTATGTGATTATGCATTATCATATATATATATAAATAGATC
>JAOPJM010000754.1:5311272-5316425 GCA_027124095.1 Muusoctopus leioderma | reverse complement strand
AGGTGGATTATATGTGTTTGTGCAACTTGTTGTAAGTCTGAGTATTGCGAAAAAAGTAAGTGAGAGACTGTAAACTATTCTGAGTGTGCGTTGTATTTTGTGTGGCCATGTTATGTGGGAGTGAAAGATGTAAGAAATATTAAAGAGTCGAGGGTGTAATGAGTGCTGTCTTACAAGAGATCATATGTAGTGTGAAACAATGTGTGTACGATATAGGACATGGATGTACATGTCACTTGAATATCTGCATCGAATAGACAAACGATGCTTTTATAGGTGCTTTTATATTTATGTTTATACGTATATATGTATGTATACATATATGTGTATAACTATGTATGCAAGTTTGTATGTGTGTATGTATGTATGTGTGTTTGTATGCGTGTATGCAGTAGTATGTTATTTATTTTGTTGGTGTTTCTGTGATGTGTGTATGTGTGTACACGTGTGCACATACATGTTAGTATGTGTGTGTGTGTGTGTGTGTGTAGACATGGCTGTGTGTGTTTCAGTATGTCTTAATTTCACAATGTAAAGGACTAGTCAGGAAAATCACAATTGAAGTTACTTATAAATGAGAAAAGAGAAGTAAGGGGAGAAAACAAGGTTAGATAACAAAAATAGTTACAAATAAATACGATAAAAAATGTTTAAAACCAAACAAATCTAGAAAGATAAAAATGGAAAAATAAATTCTAAACAAATAAATAAAATTAACAAATAAAATTCGAAAAGTTTAAAATGCGTATGAAAAGCCAAGGAAAGCAAACAAATAAAAGACGGAGATAAATGGAAGGAAGGTGAAACGACGAAGAAAACGAAAGTGAAAATAGAAAGAGAATAGAAGAATAGAGCAAAGCACAATGACTCCATCAAAGGCGCAATTATCCTCATTCATCCTTTGAGTTAATCTAACTGTAGAGTTTGGCCTTTTAACAGCGAATGACTTAAGACTCTGGCTTTGTATGCAGTGTTGGAAGATTGTCATGTTGTTCTACACGCCACAGTGAGATCGATAGTGAGAAAGAACGAGAGAAAGAAAGAGAGTGACAAAAACATGGGGAGAATTACTTTCATATTGAACATATTAAATAACTTATGTGGGTGTGTCTGTGTCCGTATATATAATGGTTTAGTCAGGATGAAAGTGGGGAGCACCATTCGTTTACACACACAAACACACAGCCAAACGCACACACACACACAAACACACATATATATATATATAAATAAAGACAGACAGATGTGAGAGAGACAAATATGTTATGTATGCGTGATCTGGCTCACACATTCATAAAATTGTAAACATTAAATTGATCGAGAACAGGCTGCAAACAGTTTAATAGAGTAATTATCAAGTGTAAATGCGATTGTACGTGTCTGTGTACTATGTGTATGCGTTTGCGTGTAATAAATATAGTACTGAGCCGTTACTGAAAACTGTTTTGGGAGATCCGACTGTAATACATTCTACGCAAAATTTTTTGCAATGTTTGCTCCAAACCTACTTTTAAATTCAGTTACGCTACAGGAGTTCAACAATTTTAAATTATATATATATATATATATATATATAGTAGGGTGTGAATCACAAAGAGTGATACAGCGTACACCTTTCGATAAAATACGATGTGTTTCTCCCTTCTCATCCCAGTAGAGTGGAAGGGAATATGGCTCCAAATTGTGGTACTCAATAAATTTGTCGGTGGAAGTATACAGGTAATATCAAATAGTAACGAGAAACTATAAGTATTTAAATCATTTATTTCATGACAATTACGACCGTTTCCGCAAGATTATGTAATTCCATAGCTTTGCCTGTGTAGCGTTTGGCCACGTCAGTTTGGCCACAGGCTGAATGCCACGTCAGTTTGGCTACAGATCGGAATGCCACATGACCAGAGGACAAAGGAATCCACAGGCTTAATGCCACGTCACCAGAGAACAAGGGAATCTACAGGCAAGGGGTCAACTGACGAGATTAACCAATCAGAGACCAGAGTGACCAGACAAAGGGATCTATCGAGAACAAAGGATCTTGGGAGAACAAAGCAACAGAACCAGCCAACAGTGAAAGGAACAAGACGTTAGAGCGATCAGCTTACGAGTCACTGTAACATACAAATTATGTCTTGAGAGAAAATACATTGAGAGAAAATACAATATTTAATAAATCTGTACAACACAATATAAAGTGTTTTCCTGGTATTATTGATTTGCACGCAAACCTTGCAGCACCACATTAAATTATGGAGTCAGATGAAACACGATGATAATTCATCACCTGTAACAATTACAGTAGAAGCCACAAAAGTATAATTCTACAGTAGCATCAGCAGAAAGATCTTTTAGCAAACTCAAACACATCAAAAACGTTTTAAGTTCTACCATGTCTGAGACCTGACTTGTTGATTTAGGAAGACTATAGAATCAAGCATTGCTAGAGAAATTGATTTTGATAGTGTTATTAGAAATTTTGCAGACAAAAAAGCCAGAAAAGTTCATTTCATTAACTAATTAGGCTTATCGTTGCTGTGTCTAAAGTATATTGTTATCTAGTCACTTTGATGCATAGAGAATAAAGCGTTTACGAAAGTTTACTTGTGGTAATATTTAGACAGCCTGAGATTAGCCATCATGTTCAATTATGCTTTCATAATCACACACAACTTTATTTATATTTTATCATAACCATATTTTTCTACAAGGAAAATCTACAACTTCAAAATTTCCATTATCTTTATCGAAAAGACTTAAATCTTAATTGTTGAAGGAGTCCCCTCTCTCCAAGGATGCCCTGAAAGTAGCCTCGTTCCACCTTGCAAAATTTCTCTCGGAGGCCTTGGGCATATACACCTCAGAGCTGGCTGGTCTCATGCACTCCCGACTCACTCTTCTCCTCTCGCCACTCATATTGTGTTCACATACCCCACAGTTCTAGCACTAACCACCTCATCCAGTCCTTCTTTCCCAGGATGTTTACCCTCTGGAATCCCTCCCAGTACATGTTTTTTTTCTGCAGCCGTTCTAGAGGAACAATAACCACGTTGATATCACCAATCCCAGTTTTGGAGGCCTGCAAGGGCCATGAGCACAATCTCTTCCTCCAGACCAAGTCATTAAATATATAATCACCGTTTGTGGGACTCTAGCCGACCCACATACTATTAACTATGTTGTGCCTCAGCTCTCGCTTATGTTCTCATTTTCTTTTCTATATCAACGATGACTCGCGGTTATTTCCACCTATACAGGTGACATCGCCTTGCACTCCTCGATAATCTTTCACACATAGACGTAATTCAGGTGCAACCTAGGCACCTCATGCCAGACATGCATTACCTCCATGAAGAAAGACATTGAAAAAATGTTTCATTGAAGGCAACCTAGTCTCCTTCAATCAAGACAGACACTAAACATGTCAAGGAAACAAACTTACAACACTACATCCTCTCTTCTCATGGACTACACGCGACTAAAACCTTCGTAAACTTTACTCATGATGATATCTCATGGCAACCACATCTATATCATGAGCCAACGAGGGAACCTTTACGCGGTCACCCGACCTGCTAGAAATAGCTGTAAAAATATACCTTATAAGGGTACATTGGAGGATGTAGTCCTATATACTCATAAAAAGAAGGGATGATCAGAGCTAGAATGCTTTTGATCAGTGCTGACTCGTGGCAAAAGAAAAACACCATATCTATATCAACTATATCTCAAAGCTAGCCTTTCTCTTCTCTTTAGTTCCGAATAATTGCAGACTCTACTCAAGGTATATATTAGAGTACTACTCATATATCTGGGGCGGAATAGTTGCTATATTCACACAAAATCTTAGACCCCCCCCCCCCAAAAAAAAACCATTTGACTGATTGATAAGCCTTCACTTATTAACACACTAAAACCACTAGGCCACCGACCGACTGTATCCTTCCTCTGTCTCTTCTATCGTTACTACAACGGTTCCTGCTCCTCTGAACTAGCCAGTTATGTACCACCCGATTCACATATTTCTACTTCCAGCCCCACATCAAACATTTGACGCAAACGTTTATTCCGAGAATTGCAGCCCTCTAGAACTTCTTCCTTGTCTATGCTTCCTCTATTTTTGTATTCGAGCTGAATACCAGCCTGGAAGGATCTGCAATGGTAATAAACATTGTATTTCCTCCTCGAACTAAAGAAAAAGAAAAAGTAAAAAAAGATAGATAAGGGAGCACTGCAGATAGGTTTAGGGTACCGAGGCAGTGACTCGAAACTATAGTTGCAGATTGGTGAATTATTTTCATACGATGTCAACAAATGGAAATAAGGTTTCGAATGAAGCAAAAACTTATATATCCTAAATATTGATGATTAATAATAATAAATTATCAAAAATCTTGTTTAAAAAAATGATATAAAGCTTTCAGCAAGTTAAATAGCTGAACTTCGGTGTGAATGCACGACTATTTTAAGCACCATACTTTGTTTACGTGCATGCACGATGTAAATAGTCTCACTCACCCCGTGCTTTTGCCGTAATAAATGTTTACCCTTAATATTGTGTTTAACAGGCGGTGGAGTGACAGACGTAGTAGACTACTAGACTAATGTCTCGTAGTATTTCATTACATTATGTTCAAACCCCGCCGGTGTTGACTTTGACTTTCATCTCTATGGGATCAGTGAAATAAGTACCAGTCATATACTGCGTCCAGCCAACTGACTATTCCACCCTTGACATTTTTTAACCTTGCGTTAATGTAACAAATCCAGTATGCTGTTATTGTGTAGTTCAAGGTCAGCCTTGTTCGAGCAGACTTATTATTAAAAGCATTCTAGCTGTGACTACCCCGTCTTTTTGTGTATACAGGACTACAATATCAAATACATCCTGCCTATTTTAAAAAGATGGTAGGATGTGATTCGGCTGTTATATCTAGCAGTTTAAGCGACCACGTAGAAGTTCACTCATTGCTTCGATCAATATGGCGTGTTTAAAGGCGGTGGAATAGCAAAATAGTAGAGCGTTGCACTTTAAAACCTTATCATAATTCCTTCAAATACTGCTGAGATTAGTAAAATAAGTACTAAGCATTTTCTGAGATTGATTCAATCGAATGTAATTTTCTTTCATTAAATTTGTGGCGTTCTAATAACAT
>JAOPJM010000754.1:5303772-5306272 GCA_027124095.1 Muusoctopus leioderma | reverse complement strand
AACATTAGATGTGCAGCTGGTGATGCAGTAAAAACCTCACATGAAACTATTGAAAACACATAGTAGTAGTAGTAGTAGTAGTAGTAGTAGTAGTAGTAGTAACAATACTGATTTCTCATAATGTTACCCCCCCCCAGGTCACATTTTATTGGAAAATTGGAAAAAGGGGGGGGGGGTGTAGGTGATTAAATCAATTCCACTATTTCACTGGTAGTTTATTATATCAGCCTAAGAAGGCTGAAAGATAAAGTCAAGCCTTGTGGGAATTAAAACTCAGAATGTAAGTAAAGGGAAGGGAGAGGGACGTAAATACTGCAAAGCATTTTATTCTGCACTTTACTGATTCAACCAATCACCACCTTAATAATGATAATTGATGATGATGATGATGATGATGATGATGATGATGATGATGATGATGATGATGATGATGATGATGATGATGATGATGATAACAACAACAACAATAATTGTTTCTAACATAAGCACAAGGCCAACAACCCCATTACTTGACTGGTACTTTATTTTATCAACACTGGAAGGATGAATGGCAAGGTTGACCTCAGCAGGATTTGAACTCAGAGTTGCAGTGAGCCAGAACGAATACTGCAAGGCATGTCCGACACGCTAACGACTCTGCCAATTCGCTGCCTTTATAATAATAATAATGATAATAATAATGATGATGATAATAATACCTTTATTGGCCACAAGGGAAAGGCAGATTACATAGAAAACAACAAAGAAAGTGGTGGGTGATTTCCATTGAGTAGAAGGGTGAGATCAATAATAACAATAAGGGGACACATTAATAAGTAGGTAATAATAAATAGGTCTAACAGTACAGAACATGATAGGAACAAGAGAAAGGATCCCCAAAATGAAGGAGAAAACACAAAGGGTGATTCGGAGCGCCCTGCACACAACCCCGAAAGCAGATGCCTGACACACCAAAAGCAGATGCCTTCTCCCAGTTCTTGCCGCCAGCCACAAAGTCAATGTGGGCTACTCCAGTTTCGCAACTCTCATAATAATAATAATAACAAATACTTTTATTTTGCCCATTCATATGTACAATAAATGAGTTACAAAAGTTACAAAATGCATAGGGATACAAACAAAATTATATTAAAACAAAAAAAATGAGGGAGGGAAAAAGAAATCTTACAATATGGAAAATATGGAAATCTTACAATAGGGCATGCCCTTGAAAATTTTTTTAATTATACACAATAATTACATAAAAAAATTAAATGAATGTGTAAAACTCAGATATAATTTTAAAACAGATGTAATTTAAAGAAAACTAGAAGTAAATAGGATAACCCAGCCACACACGAGTGAGAAACCTCCACCTGGGTCAGTGTTGTGCTCCCCAGAGCTCTGATTACTTCCCTCTGCCGCCTCTTTCATGAACATGTAGTAGTCAAAATTACTCACCCTAAAAGTACCCGTGAGCAATTCTGGGGTTGGAGAGAGAAAGAAAAGGCCCATCATCATCATCATCATCATCATCATTTTACGTCCGTTTTCCATGCTGGCATGGGTTGGACGGGTGATTTCAGCCCGCGACTATTCCAAACGGAGTCACCGCACTCCTAGACGGGTCGGGGGACCACGCCTATCTCGTATGTTTCATTTGGCTTGGTTTCTACGGCTGGATGTCCTTCCTATCAATAACCACTTTACGGGGTGTACTGGGTGCACTGGGTGCATTTTATTGTGGCACCAACACTAGAAAGGTTGTCATGTCCACGACACGGCTAAAGAGCCCTCTCCACTCTGTGTTGTCTCCGCTCGATCGCCAAAACACTTTACAGAGTGCTCTGGGTGTATTTTATCGTGCCACCAGCTCTAGAGAGGGTGCCTAGTCTCTTGCAGGCTAAGGAGGCCTTTTTACTCTACGTAGTCTCCGTTCTTTGAGGGCAAACGTGACCTGAGAGTGTGAAATAGAAGATACATTATGAGAGGGTTGGAGAGGAGGTGAAGAGAATGGGTATGGGTGAGATGAAGAATGAAGCTGAGATTGTACAATGTATATATATATATTGGACTACATTGGCCAATGGTCCTTCCTGTTTTTAAGACGGTAGGGTGTGATTTGAGGAGAATTTGGTTGCTATTTCTTGCAACAGACTGACCGACTGCATAAAGGCTCTCTCTTTCATTGGCTCAAGGCTTCCTCCTGTATGTGTGTATGCGCACGCACGTAAAGGACATTGTCTACAAGTGTGTATGTATGTGTGTGTGTGTGTGTGTGTGAGTATATATGCATGTATGTATGTGTGCGTGTGAAGGACATTGTCTACAAGTTGGTATGTCTAAATATTTGCATACTCAATGTGTTAGTGTGTGTGTGTATGTGTGTGTGTACGTATGTATGTATACGTGTCTGTGTATATATATGTGTACACACACACACATATATATATATATATATATATATTAACCTTGTATGTGTTTATTTTAACCCCTAAATGTGTATGTTGTGATGTTGGTG
>JAOPJM010000754.1:5269438-5282206 GCA_027124095.1 Muusoctopus leioderma | reverse complement strand
GTGTTTGTGTGTATGTGTCTGTGTGCCTGTGTGTATGTATGTATATATATATATATATATTATCGAGTTAGATGGGTTGGTGTTGGGTTATGATCCCAAATTCACCGTTGGCATTTTGATATGTTTATAAACAGAACTCTTTATTCTATATTGCTTAAATTCATTTATCTCTAAAGAATAAATATCAGATTAGTCTTGGACTGTTCAATCGACTCGACTTCTTTGCAATTCAATCTTTATTGTGGTTCTTAAAGCGTACTTCATTTGACAGTTAGTGTGGATCATGGAAATCTGTGTTTAAATTCATCGCTGACGGGCATTTATCACTAGGTGGATATTTCTCTCGGCTACGAGGATTACAGTCAATGTGTACAAGATTTCTGTGAATCAGTAGAGGCATTATTTTTTGTTTCTTTCAGATTCTTTGAATTTTGTTTTATGAAATGAAATGTTAGTAAAAATAACTTAGGTATGAAAACATTTGAAATAACACTAGCAGGGGGGAATACTGTCCAACGTTGGGATAGTAGACACGTATTGTTGATAACGAAAGAATTTTCCATACGTTATACACATTTTCTTAGATATATTACAGAAAGTGCGCGTGTCAGTGGATACAGGATAAAATGTGTGTGTATCGATGTATATCAATCGATGCAGTTGGAGTGGATACACTTCTGAGTTAGATAAGTGCAAGCGTATTATTAAACACATTATTAATGTAGAGATCACAGATAACACTATATAGTTAATAGTAGGGTTGTGATACTTCAGAATTGAATTACAAGCATATCATTATCAAAGGAAATAAAACTTTCGAGATGTCTAGCACCAATTAATGTATTATCTGTAAAATAAAAGATATCGAACTGAAAATCAGAATTAAAACTCAGTGGAACATTATTCTAATCAGAAATTGAAATAGATAAACGAAAAATAAAATAGAAATATTCAATAGAAGTAGATTGTGCAAGTTAAAATATATCACTATATTAATATGATGGTATATAGAATTTGAAGATATTATGGTTAGGAGTTATATGTATTTTTTTTCTTTCTATCATTTAGAAGAGGACGTGTACATAACCCTTTCAAAACCTTATGAAGTGGGAAATAAGGAAGTTGGTAAGGTTAAAATGGTTAATGTTGATTTTGAATTTGTATAGAAGAAGATAGAACCAGGGGAACATTCTTCTGAAGCATTTGAGCAATATTTATACTAACGTCAAATTAAGTACTTTCTTTATTGGATTGTTCTGGTGTAAGGGGCTGCGCCGATGGCCTTCGGGGACCCTCCGAAACCAGTGAGAGAGACTTAGAATAAAAGGAGAAAGAGAGGGTAAAGTTAATGAGTTTAGAGAATATTCAGGTGTGTTCAACAAAGCATAAATGGTTGTAGCAGCTGAGAATTTCTAGGAGATAATATTAGTGGTTTAACTTCGTAAATCGGGTAATTAAAGGTAAGACATGCTTGGAAAATATTACGGATACTTGAAAATGTTGAATTAACAAAGTTTACATCTAGGGAATATCTACACGTTATAATGTATTATTCCACATAGAGCCAGATACATGCTCTCCTGCATCACTCAACAGTTTTCTTTCTCGGCATCTAGGAGTTTGGTGAAAGTAATTTTCTTTGCCATGACATTTGCCTGCAGACCTCATAGGCAAGGTTTCAGCAATGGGATACATCCATCTCTCCTTTCTTTGATTGGAAGTTAACCGCTCTGTCAACTGTGGTGTAATCAAAGTTTCTGTTACGTTCCCAACCCTCTTGTTTGTGTACATCAATTATTTGTTTACATTTATTTCTAGCCACATATATGATATCCTCTTCCATCCACCTTAATGGTCTGTTGGTGCTTTCAGCAGTGTTCATTTTGTTGCAAGCATTCGGAGCAGACCCCAGTCTCACCAGTTTGGCAGAGTCTGCTTATGTCATGAGCAATGGCCTTCCGTCCCTGATAACTGATTAAAAAGGACTATTAATGTGTTAGTCGACATAGTATACGATGATTGACTATATGTTGATACGATATAGAATATGCGTAAGTAGGGTAATACACTGTAAATACATCTATGTGCTGAGTAAATAATACAGATTGTACGTGTTGATTGCAATAGAAATATATAAGTGCTTTACTCAATTTAGAATATAATGCAGTTATGTTAGTATATATTGTATACAATGTGTATATTAGTATTTACAGAATGATTCAGAAGTCGCTTTAGCATTTTTTTACTGCTTAGCCTGGAGGGAAGGCAGTGCCCATTATTCTTTTTTTTTCCTCAGGCTGCAGCTCTGGCCTGAATGCTTACAAAAAAGTGGACTTAACTAAAGGTACCGAATTGCCAGCTGGTGGTGTTAAACCGGGCGACGGATTAAGTCTGCCACCCAAATAGGCCACAGTGGGATTTGAACTCAAAACGCAAAGAACCGGAATAAATACCACGAGGCCTATCTTCCGAGCTCTAACAATTCCGCTAGTCCACCGCCCTAGACTGGGACTTTATTTATCTAGCCTGAAAGAATGAAAGACAAAGTTGATCTCGGTGGGATTTGAACTCAGTGCGCATTTAAATGATATATAACATTTTTATTATTTATTTTGTTATAATTTTTTTAATATAGATTTTAGACACCTTTGAATAGAGCTGTAGGAGACACCTTTGAAGTATGCCGTTTTGAACTATGTGGATTTTGTTGAAATGAATGGTAACATATGACTGTATTTCACTGAGTGTTTGGCCTTCTAGACCTAAGCAGGTCTTAAACTGAGCCGGTAGCTTTAAATCACTTGAAAGTTTCGTTATTGATGACATGGCTAGGAGGTTCCAATTTATTTCTCATTGTTTCAGCGTTATATTCTGCTATTTTCAGGATAATGGATATTCTCTCATTTTGATTGTGAAAATGTATGTGAAATATATACAACAATATATATATATCAAACGTTATTTACAACAAACCAGCAAAGATAGTATTAAAGATATATTCTTTTACTCTTTTAAATGTTTCAGTCATTTCACTGCAGCCATGCTGGGGCACCACCTTTTAGTCGATCATATCGATCCCAGTGCTTATTTGTAAGTATGGTACTTATTCTAGCGGTCTCTTAGCCAAACCGCTAAGTTACGGAATATAAACAAACAAACACAAACACACACATATACATACGACGGACTTCTTCAGTTTCCGTCTACCAAATTCCCTCACAAGGCATTAGTCGGCCCGAGGCTATAGTAGAATACACATGCCCAAGGTGCCACGCAGTGGGACTGAACCCGAAACTACGTGGTTGCAAAGCGAACTCCTTGTCCACATAGGTATGGCTGTATAAAAGCAAAACAAAATAAAAAATAAAAAATGTTAAGGCACTTCTGAATTACCCTGTTCAGTATACAATCTGGGTTTGTTCGTGTATACATTTTAGAATGTTTGTATCGGTTTGAACAGAATCGAATGTAGGTGTGTTAGTCAATATATTATACAATCTGTGTGTTAGTTTACGCAATAGAGGTGTGTATATTTTGTGTACAGAATAGAATGTACATACGTGAGAGTACACATTATATAATGCGTGTCTGTTGTGTATACAGTATAGTGTTTATGAGTGGTAGTATATGCAGTATAGAGAGTATGTGTGTGAGTGTATATAATACGGAATTGTGTGTCTCAGTGAGTAAAAAATAGAATGTGCCAGTTGATACAATATATATTGTTTTTGTTGTTGTTGTTGTTGGTTATCTTTATATTAACCCTGATCAAGCAGGCATGTGATCAAAAGCGTTTCAGTCATGACCATCCTGTCTGTTTGTATATCAGAGACTTTATTGTCCAGTGTATGATTATTCATGACGGTAGGGTGTGATTTGTGGAAAATTCAGTTGTTATTTCTAGCAGGTCAAGTGACGGCCAGCACCTATTGTTTGTGTTAGTGTAAAATGTATGTGCCAATGTATAGAATGAAGAATGCGTTTGTTAGTAAATAGATACTAGAATGTGTGTGTTAGCCAATACATTATGAGATGTGTGTTTATCAGTGCATAAGAATATAATGTGTGTTAGTGTATATATTTTAGAATGTTACTTTTTACGGTAGAGAATGTGTATGTGGACTAGTGTATACAATATAGAATGTGTGCGTATTCGTCGATAAAAAGCAGAATATTTGTATGTCAGTGCATACTATAGAGAATATGCGAGTAATAGTAGATATAGTATTCAACATAAAGATAACCAACAATGTTTGTGATAGTAAATACAGTATAGAGAGTATGTATGTTAGTATATACATAAAATATATGGGTGCACTTCCGCGTGGTTAAAAAGTTCGTTTCTCAATCCTGAGGTTCCGGGTTCAATTCCACTGAATGGCACATTCGTTATTGTATACATTTACGGTTTGACCTTACTTAAGCTCGTCAGATGAACTGCATCTGTAGTTCGAAACTTCAGCCTTGTCATATACACTGTTTCACGCTGAGCCTTCATGAAGATTACACTATTGATAGGAACAATTTTATGTAGAATTATCTGCTACTTTCACTATAATACAACGAGTAGATAGTTCTGCTGGTCGAATAACTGGAATTCACATTCGTCGAAACCAACACGAGATTCATTAATATAATACGCAATGTGTATATGCTTTACAATATGCAAAACGTGTTTGTACAGGCATGGCTGTGTGGTTAAGAAGTTCACTTCGCATCTACGTCGTTTTGGTTTCAATTCCACTGCGTGGCAACTTGGTCAAGTGTTTTTTTTTACCATAGCCTCATGTGAAATTTGCTATAGGGAAACTGTATCAAAGGCCGTCAGAAGGATCATTCCTCTTCTTTGATGGTAGACTCTAATCTGTCAACTGATTTAACTCCAGTGATTTAGTGGAGTTCACTCTGTTGCAAGCATTCGGGACAGGTCTCCGATCCGTTGATAACTTCCACCTTTCCTACCACCAGTATCGAAGGCCCTCATAAAATGCCATGAACGTTGCCCTTCCTCGTCTCACTAAAGCATTAAGAAAAAACTAAGTATGGTATAGAATTTATGTTGGCTAGCGTGGATGTGTGTGTTATCTGTTAGTATTTAGAATTAATATATATTAATCAACACTATAAAATGTGTGGAAAATATTGACCTTGTGCCAATGCTAGAAACAGTTATTATACAACATTATGAAGGCGGTGGATTGGCAGAATTGTGAGAGCATCGGAAAAAATGCCTTGCAGTATTTGTTCCGTCTCTTTACGTTATGAGTTCAAATCTCACCAAGGTCAACTTTGCGTTCATCCTTCTGGGTCGATAAGCAAAGTACCAGTGAAGTTAATATAACTGTTTCTCTCCCACAACATTTCTGGCCTTGTACTTATGTTAGAAACAATTACCATTGCACATTATGTACATAAAATTATAACATTCTTCCATACCCACCCCGCAAAAATATAAAACTATAAATGTACAATATCTCCAGAACAATATCACAAAATTTCAAAATTTATAAGCATAATCATATAATTTAAAATATTTAAGGGTAAAATATCTTTCAATGTGTATTTTAATGCGAGTAGAACGACGCGCGCGAGGTCCGAAGCGTTTGATTGCATTGCTTCATCAGGAGTCAGGGTAGATAAGTCAAGACGATTTTCAGGAATATTGATAATTTCAGTTGGAGCACTTTCATCTAGCCAAACCTCAGCCTTATCTGAGATAATCCTGAAGGAGCTATATCCCTAATTGCTACGGTATTTCCCCGACTATTCGGGAAACGAATGTGAGCATATTGGGGATTTTAATCTACTAGTTCAACTTCTTTGACTAAATTGGTTTTCCTTATTACGGATACACACCCACAACAGAACCCTTCTGGGTGAGGGAAGCGAGGCTAGTATGCCCATCTATGTAGCCCTTTTCGAGGAAGAACGAAGAGACCTTGATGAGTTGCTGAGTTTGTAGACGTACCCAGTAAGGATCGCTTCAAATCTAAGACATCAATCAGAACAGATTCCCATGTGGAGTTCGATAGACTTTTAAATTCTAAAGCTAATGTTACGTTTTTCCAGGTGATAGCAACATAACACTCACGCTTCCCTTTTCTGGTAGGTTAGTATAGTCTCGAGTGGCTAGGTGAGATACCCCTATCATGCACGAACAAATTTAGTTTGCAAGACATGGAGGAGTTTGTTCGATAGGTGTGGACATATCCAGGTAAACTGAAAACAGAAAATAATGTAATCAAGCAAGAAATGACAGTCGATGGAAGAATCTTGTGACAAGGCTAAGTAAACAAAACACGGGAATATTCATCGACAACAATCAACACATATGTATTTATTGGCGATGAAGCTAACGAACCCCTAAAATCAATGCGTATGCTGACAAAGAGATGCATTGATGTGATAAGCTAATGCTATCTTTTGACAAATTTGACATCCAGAAACAATACGTTTAATGTCGTTCACTGATTACGGATTATTTCGTACCCAAATAATATGCATCAACATTGTTCCGCCATAGTGGCAGAAAGATTTGTGGAGTTCTAAAAAGTAACTCTGCAACGCAGCGCCACAAAGGTCACGCGATAATGCATCTTCGGTGGCACTAAGGGATCCAGGATGATATAAGTTCTAATCACCAGTGCGAAATGTTCTCATTTTTAATAATTCTTGTGTGTTGTATATCGAAAATATAAGCTATGGTTTTATGATCAATCACTAGGTTAAATCGTTTGCCTAAAAGAAGGTGCTTCCACATTAGATGGCCTCAACCATCGGATAAGCCTCTTTTTCTATCACTCAAGGATTTTTCAGGGCAGAATTTAGTGACCGAGAAACGAATGTTACAGGCCTACCATTTTGATGATAAGGCGTCCGTTAATTTTTGTTATGTTCCTCTTTGGTCTTATCATATATGGCGACGTAATCAAGATAGGCGTCTGCGCCTTCCAGCTCGTTTTCACGAGTACGGTTGTCTATAATTCGTTGAAAACACGCAACACCTTTGTAGGATTTGAATCTAAGACTGAAGCAATTGACCGTCTGTCTCGTAAGCAGTAAATATTTTATCATCAGAATGCAACGCAACACTATGGTACGGACAACGTAAGTCACTAGTACTAGACATCTTGTAAGAAGATATTCTGTCCACTAAGTCGTCTAAGTTGGGTAGCAGTTAGGCGTCTACGTACGTGAATTTATTGTTTCGGAGTAGTAAATTACTTAGGCCTTTTGCTGTTACCGTTAACATAAGTACTTGTGCTCACCAGTGGGAGTCATTTGACTAGATGATGTTATTTTTGTGGGCATTCCATTCACTTCCTATCAAATGAACTCGGCATCAGATGTTTTTAAATTTACGTGATTTTGTAATTGCAGCTTTAACATCTGTCAAGATATTAGAGAAGAGTCTTGGAGGATCGTTTTTTTTTTGTAAGGTCAGAGAGCACACCTCCAATTCCAATTGCGGACCAGGAAATTATACTTTAACAGATAAACGTTTGCTCAGAAAAGTAAAAGCATTAATCACATCCGTACAGCCCTCATGTAGTACGAGGAAATGTATTTGACCTTTAATTCTAATTCACAATATTTCTTAATTTGCGTTGTTAATTTAATTGAAGCTATTAATATCATACTCGTATAGTCTTTAGTATGCAGCCTTACATTACACACAAGGGATTCAGAAATGAAATTTGTGGAACTATCTGTTTCAATGAGCACTCTATGGCCGGCTATTTCAATGATGCAGTCTCTTTTACGCAGAAGGTGTATAAGCAAGTGTCACAGTGAGAATAGAAATGCACACTAGTTCTTTCAAGTGTCTACAAACATTTAAAATGTGTCTCTTTTTCTAACACTTCACCCAAGTAATATAGTAGACCAGTCATTTGTTGCAATCATGTCGCGGAAGATTCCTGCAGAAATAACACATTTGACCCTGAGCAGATGGAGCTGCACGAAAGGAATACCTTTTAGAAGCCTAATTTGTTTCGGAATTCAAACATTCTTCTCTGTCCACTTCGGCGGTGCCTACTGCACGATTTTCTACTTGAAGGGCAGAGTCACTGGTCTAAGAATCTTTTATGGATATTTCCAAAGCACGAGCCTGATCAAGTCAAATATAGAGATTTTTCCATTAGTCTTGTTTGTAAAACAGATTCTGGTTATGAATGAATCGCTAATATGCCCGTCGCTGTATGTGTCGGCTGTGATGCATTTGAAGTTACAGTCTAAATTGAGTTTCTGAATAGATCTTACGTATACGGCAACGGACTCCATGTTAATTTGTTTTTGAGTGGTGAGCTACGACTTTCAGCAGACTGAAAGAAAACATTTGAGAAAGCAGTTACGGCATCGTAGTAGATAGTGCACTCAGAAATAATTTCGATATAGAAGTCTCAGTTAAAAGCCACAAGCTCCTTCGAATCTAGCTTTATACTTTGCAAAGATATACAGCCATTGCTTAAAGGAGCTGTCGGTACCACATCCAGTTTTTCAGTTTTTAGTTCACATTCCATACTGATGATTGCAATTTTAGTAAATTAAATTGAAGTTTTAATAACTCAAGTTGAAATTTAGTTTAACTCAATCTATAATTTACTAAACTTTCCATCACCTACACCATTAAGAATTAAGAGTAGTCTTTAAATGAGCTTGTGATCTCATATCCGTTGCTATCTTCCTATTAGTTTATTTCTCGTGGTGATCATAACTCTTATATACATTTATGCACAGAATGTTGAATAACACAAGCTCAACGTCAGTTTAAATTAGGCTTAAATGTATTAAACGTTCTAATAACTTCTACTGGCAGACTGTAGAGATAGCTGTTTACAATGGTATTTATTGCAGCACTACTAGGTAGTAATTGCACCATCTCGTGGAGAGATTCAAACATTTCTATTGTTATTATTTGCATACAATTATTACATGTACTATCATAATGTTCCCTTCCATTTCCATACGTGTGCCAATAGATAGTTGTTAACTAATAAAAGTTTACTCTTTCGGTCTGTGGGTTTATGTAATAGCTGATACTAGACTGTTCAGTGTTATAAATATGTTTGAAGTTGTAAAGAGTAATTGATGTAAAATAGAAACTTTGTAGAATAGATGCATCATAATTTCAGGTGAGTGAATATGAATGAACAAATGCTGACTCATCTCATGATAGCATACTGCCAAAGAGGTTTTAATTCAATCAAATGGTAATGACTGAAGACCTTAGTTGGCAGCTTAGCCAATATATACTGATATCATATAAGGTGGACATATTTGCTAATATGAAGAGCAACATCATTTCTTTCACTGGTGTTTATAAAGAAAAGTGTACAATTGATGTGTGACAAGAAGAGAAAGTGTTGTGTAATTGTCTTTGTGAATCTTCATTGCTGATTAATTAAAAAAACGATTTGGAATGGGATAAGAGTTGTTGGTGCCTGATACTACCTTAGTCTTAAAAAGACTGTAAGGTTGCATATTTCGTAAATACTCGAAAATAAAGCAAGATTGAAGAATTTGAGGAGGATAGGACCCTGCTTAGCAATTCACAATTTCATGTTGATGGTGGTAACAGTGATGAGCCAAGTTGATATATGTAGTCAAAGAATTATAATGGAAAAGATTAGTCAGACCATTAACTCTATCGTCTGAGTTGTTTACTCTCTTTTCTGATTGATAAATTATGTAGTTATCTTTAGGTGTGAACACATGCACAAGAAATTAATTGGCAAAATACCCATCGAAATGTTGCATGATGAAACAGTAATATGTATGACTAATAGACTGATTCATCTTTATCGCTCTTTTAAAATAGTGTTTTATTTGAAACTTTCATGAAAATGTTTTTTATTCCTTAAATTCGGTATTTAGCTGTGTCTATAAATGTTAGTGTGTTTTGAAATACAAATAAATAAAAAATAGTTGGAAAGTAATTATCAAATAATTTTTTTACAGATACGTATGGATTGATATTTTTGCTGTCAGCTACTAAAATGATATTGAGAGATTGGCCAATTTCAAAACTAAATTATTTGTTGATAATTTAAATATAAAACATTAATCAAAATTAAATTATTGCATCTTTGACGGAAATATAAACCAAAAACATACAGCTAAGTATTGAGGAATATTGATCTCGTCGAAAATCTACATGGAAGGATTAAACTAGGGCCACCTTTAAACTGTTTCTTAATATTATCTCTATCAAGTATGTTCCACTATCTTGGAAAATGAGATTTATTAATATCCTTTTTTATTGGATAACATTTTTAGAAAATCTGATGTTAAAATATTTTATTTATATTAATGCTAATCTTATGAAACAAATTCCATAAAATCATTGATAATTGGAAAACATTTGAGATTATAAGAGAAACAGCAATAAGTTCTTAAGTAATATATCAGAAAGATTTGAAAGGTATTTAAATCTTAAAGATATTTATTGCCTGATTAAAATCTAAGCATTGTAAAGCGTATTTCAATATTTGTGATAGTTGGAGATGTGCTATCAGTTGTTGTTAGAAGCATGTAAAGGCTGACGTTAGAAAACATGGAAATAAGTAGTGACATTTCGTTTGAGAAAATGGAGCCTTGAATATAAGATGAGACAATTTGTAGATAAGTGGAGAGATACTGTTTTGTATACCAGTCAAATGAATGGTACTTTAGAGAAATGGAATTTAAAATGAATGATGATGAAGATAACTGCCTTGTTCGGAGAGTATTGTTGACCAATTATTGAACTTATACCTGCAATTGAATTAAATCCTTTATTCATTTTTACGGTTTAAATGTATCAGAGTTGTTGCCATTTATGACATACTCACGGACACTCGCCTTCATTCTCTGTATCGATCTGTTAGTTCTCAGTCTGTGGTGTACATAGACAACTGGGTTAGTTTGATGTTCTGTTTGATTTATTTCAGTCAAGTTTTTAAGTGGAAAGCATAGACAAAGTGGAATATCCAGAGAGACACAGATCTGAGGAAGAAACAAACTATATATTTAGTGCGTGGTTTAACACTAAATCACTGTGGGAGTATCACGTGGAACAGAAGAATATGTAGGAAATATGTTTAGGTGGAGATAGTTCAGAGCTATGTTGGGTGTCATGTTTCAGGAGCTAAGTTCAGCCTGAGGCACCAGGTTTGATTCCCATGTGTTGCTGTTTTGCTCAAGTCACTAATGTCCGTGGGAAAAGCATGAACATCACAACTACCATTTCACTATCCAAGACAAAATGGTGGTTCATCTATTAATGTATACCATTGATCACAAAAATATGAACTGTTTATCTTATACAGATGCGGTTCAAATTATGCATGTGTGTGATGGATGTACTCTTCAACATGCAGGAACAGTACATCAGTTTAAAATGTATTTTTTAACCTTATGTCCTGTTTAGGGTTGAGGTTGACGTGCATCCCCAGCCAGTTCAAATTGAGGAGACATATCTCGTATGGCTGGTGCGGATGTACCCAAATAACAAAGGAAACCAAGATATTGTGATAAAATGTTACCCACATGTTAGATGTGTGATTACCATGAGAAGTTAACAAATATTGTACTACTTAATATATGTAGATGTTTTATGATTTTTGCTTATGTGTTATACCTCAACAATTCAAATGTGGTTTTATGGGTGTTGGTCCTGAGTAGAGTATACATTTTTAGGTTGTTTAATGAATCTGCATTGACAGACTGTTTTCAACGTGTGTGTTTATGGAGGATTAAGGTTAGCTTTAGGATTGAGCGCTTGATTAGTGTTGTATTAAATCTAGCATTTTGTTATTATATATATTGGGATAGAGAAAATATTGAATGGCTATTTATTTACTAATATGAATATTTAACTTTTATAGTAAAAGTGCTCTGTCCAATATGTTCGATACTTCCTTCAATCACCACACTCATACATCACTCTTTTTTTTTTACTGCATTCACTCTAGCTGATGCAAATACCCATTAGTCTCCTCAAATTCTTGAGAATATATGTGAGTATACATAAATTGTATTGGAGAGTGGAATAAAATTGTGTGACATATTATAAGAGTATTGGCAAGATTAGCTAGGCAAATTAGCTTCACGTGAGTATTGAAACAAATTTGCAGGAATGAAGCTCTAGGAAATTACTTCTTGTTTTAGGGCACTTGCTACTGTATTTGTTATCTAATTTCCCCACCAATTGAATACAGTGAAAACTGAGTATATATTTTGTCTTTATTAATAGTTCCCTCCAAAATAAATTGATCTTCAATGTAGTTGTAAATGAAATATGTTAACATTATATTTTATGGTAAAATGTTTTATGTAGTGATAAAGCCTGTTCAAAGAATATTTCCTGATCGATATTTATGAAAGAGAGCTATATTCCTTTCGTTCTTTTTTTATTTCTAATGATGCTGATGAACAGTTATGAATTAAGAAACGAAGTAATCAATTATTTGAAGTTGCTATAGTGCAGAAAATGTAGTTATATGATTAACTCTATGTATTTAGAAACATTGTCTGAATGGTTCAGAAATTCAAACTTTTAGAAATATCAAGTCTGGATGTCAAATAATGAAGTATATATAGTTAAAGAACAACATTTAGAAATATGAAAATAATCATATATACATATATATACATATATATATATATATATATATGTGTGTGTGTGTGTGTGTGTGTGTGTGTGTTTGTATGTGTGGGTGTATGTGTGTGTGTGTATGTTTGTATGTATGTATGTACATATGTGTGTATATATATTTATATAATTAT
>JAOPJM010000754.1:5249914-5260821 GCA_027124095.1 Muusoctopus leioderma | reverse complement strand
ATATGCACACAACCACATGTGTGCATAAGTCATCTACAAAGACACATATGTAAAGAGTAATCATGCACACACACACATGCACAAACACCTATGTACTAAAGAGATATGTTCACACAGAACATAAATGCAGGTGCATACACCTACATATATGCACACACTAACCCAATCACATATTTACAAACCCCGGGAACTGTCTTAACTCAAAAAGTCTTGTGACTTTGTTAGCGACCGGCTTGAATTTCGTGAAGAAGAACTTAAATAAATCTCAAAGAAAAACATAAATACATAGTACTATATATTTTTCATTTCTTAATTTTCAGTGTTTACTGCTGTCATGCAAAACCAAAAAATACTGACATTTTTGTAATGCACAGATTCTGTATACTAGAATTATTCTCCTAATGCTGTTAAAATCTATTCTGGTACTGATTAGTTTTCTCTGACTAGAAAACCTATTTTGGTTATTAATTCCAGTTTGTATTGATCCTGTTCAAGATGGATTTACATTAGCTGGTTGATGTTCTTATTGTTGTTTTTTTTATGGTTATTTTTGTTATTCTTTGTTGTTATTTTAGTTTTTGTTTTATTGTTTTTTTAATTTATTCCCAGGTCAATCATGTTTGATCAGACCTATGATCAAATTTGTTCTATCCATTACAATCTTGTCTTTTATTTTAAGACACACTGCAAAATAACCACATTATCTAATGTTTCCTTTCTTTTATAAGTTGGGAGGGTGTGATTTAAGGGAGATATCACTGCTATTTCTAGCAGTTTGAGTCACTGTGCAGAGACTCCATCATATGCTTGTTGATATTTGATGTAAATGATGTCGGTAACATGATTACTTATTCCATTATTTCCTGAATAATATATATGATGGCAGATGGAATTTGAAAATAGTGTCTTTTTTATGTTGGCATTACACATTATTATTTTAGAGACATACATCACACGTCTCTTCTTCTATCAAGCCTAGTCTTGAATGTTTGATCTCTTGAAGCTGCGAATAATTCAACTACTTCCCTCTCACATTTTCTTCAAGAATTTGATCATTGAGGAAGCGTGGTCTGCAAATGATGTCAACATATATAAGGTCTGTTCACACTATAATCTTGAAGTACATTGAGAGGATGATTTTGTTGCTCGCAGAAAAATTTATTTTGTTGTTACAAGAATCATGTTAGCTTTCTTGACTGCATATCATGTGGTCTTTTGAAACTTCAAGTCTTTAACAAATATATGGTTCTTCATTTGATACAAATATTATCAATTTTGAGCCTTGAATATATTTTTTCCCATATTCAATGCTACTCACTGCCAATTAAAACAAAAATCAGTTTATTCAAATCTTCATGCAACTGTCATCAAAGTTTCTTAATCATCTAAGATCAACAAACACATTGTTTTCTTCCTCAATATTAAGAAGAATCACTTCAACTAAATTTAGATGTTGTTTAGCCACAGATCAACACTGATTGAGCAGACCTATAATCAAAGGTGTTCCTATCTTTTTGTTTACATTGTATAATGTATCTTTGTTCATTTAAGATGGTAGAGTGTGAAATGATGGAGATTTGGATTATATTTCTTGCAGTACACTTAGCAAACTAATGGTTTTCCAAGTCTAAACAATTGGTAAAATTAATGTTTGTGTTAATTGGTTGTACTGAATGTTTCCTTGTTTGTGTTGTATCTTTGTGCTAAATATGTGTGCTAAATGTGTGTGTTGAATGTTTGTACCTATCATCATGAGTCAAGCAGACTGTAGCAAACAGAGTTAAGTGCCCTTGTCACAGACACTATAAAACACAAATGATACAGTAGCAATGTTTGAACTCATGACTATATGGTGAGTAACCCATCTTATTCTCACAGATAATGTACATCATATTTTGACAATAAGAAATAGTTTTTTGCACATAAAGAGAAGTAGAATTCCCATTGTCCACATTTTCTTTCATGAATATTTCATATTTATTTGTTTATGTTCTTTCAGAGGTTTCAAATGGAATTTCATTCATTCTCTAATGTTCCTTCATAATAAAAATTTGACATGTTTTTTAAGCTACATTATATTTTCGATTACATCATCATCATCATCATCTATATATATAAAATAGTTTTGAAACTCAGAACTGTTAATTACAGATTAGATGAACAAAACATTAGTTTTTAGTGTGATAGTAGTGATGATGGTGCAAATATATAAAAATGGCAAGGAGAGAAGACATGACAGTAGCTTCAATATCAAAGTCATTTAATCACACAAATAAAGATAGATGGATTACATAAAATCCAGAGTAAACATGCAATGTATAAGAACAGTAATGTAGAACATAATACAGTTGAAGATAACAATAAACACTCAATGTATCAGTATAAATAAAAGTAGAATCAGTACACAGTTATTTGTAAAATTATGATTAAAGGTAAAAGAGCGATAATTGGTCACATAAAAAAATATTACTCCTCAAGTTTTGTGGTGTAAAACATGTTCACAAATAATTATTGTTTATTGGTAACAGTTAATCAAAGTCAATAGACGATAGAATAAAATTTATGCTCTTGGTACAAGTAAACATATATAACAAACATTCATGTGAAGAGTAAGTGTAGTGTGTTAGATTTGAGAGACTGAAATAGCCTGAAGTTGAATGGCTTCTTATTAATTCTGGTTAATGTTCCAAGCAACATCTTTTACAAAAGCCTTACTGGACTCCAGAGTAAAGTTGTTGTTGATACGTTATTCTGATTGGCTGTAGTTATAGCCAATCAAAATAGAGTTAGACTATTTAAATGGTTTCTGCTAGACAAGGCAGAGTCATGGGATCATTATGTTCGAAATACATGTTGGTGCTAATTTGTACACAGAGTTAAGTGGCTCTAACAATAGTCGATAAAATGCAGTTAAGCAGTTTAGGTGATCCTCTGCTAAGGCTGTGATTATAGCCAATTGAAATACAGTTAAGTAATTTAGGTGATTCTTTGCTAAGAGCAGATGTGTAGCTATATTATTCTGTGATATTAGTAACTGAAAAAAGTGGTGAACTGACTAATTGCATATGAGCTGACACTCAGCTATATGCTCATTTATGCATGTGTACATGTGTATGTGTGTACATGTGTATGCATGTGTACATGTGTATGAGGGACACAGAGTAAGAGTTAGAAAAGAAGGAAGACAAGGTGAGAGTTATGCTACAAGTTCAATAGACTAAATGTTTGGAGGTGAAATCCTACCAAATCTCACCGAAGTCAATTTTGCCTTTTGTCCTTTCGAGTAGATAAATATATTTCTAGTCTAGGGATGTGGACTGGCGGAATTGTTAGAGTGTCAGATGGGATACCTTGTGGTATTTGTTCCAGTTCTTTGCATTCTGAGTTCAAATCCTGCTGTGGCTTACTTAATGTGTTGCCCGGTTTAGCACAACCACCTTGCCCATGGGTGCCTTTAGTAGAGTCCACTCTGTTGCAAGTATTTGGGCCAGGTTTCCACTCTGAGGATACCTTCCTCCCTCCTTCTCCCAGTCTCAGAGGCTCTGAAAAAAAGGGTGATGGGCAATGTCTTCCCTCCTGGGAAAGCAATAAATGAAGGTTCACCTCTGCTTTTTATCTTTCTGGAGTAAATATAATAAGTAACAGTAATATATTGAAGTCAATGTAGTTGAATTCACCCTGCCTCTTCAACTACTGGTCTTGTACCTAAGTAAGAAAGTAATAATATGAGTGGTGGAGATTGCTGAGAGTGAAGAACACCAAATTAGATGCATTTTACTTTACTCTTTTGCATACGAAGTTCAAATATTACTGGGACTCAGATGAAATAGTAGAATCTTAGGAAACTAGTGATAATCTGTGGTAGCAAATAGTAAATACAAACATTTCCAAAGTGAAAGAAGTTATCTTGCAATGAGGAAGAGAAGAAGTCTACTGGGATTGGCATTGACTTGTATCTTTATGGGATTGATCAAATATATAACATTAAAGATATTGTAAATGATTTATTCAAATTCACACTTGACCCAGAGAACATTGATCTTATATCTACTAGAAAGACTGTGGAAATGAACAAAACATTAGAACACGAGGTGAATTAATTAGATATTTATTTTTACTCATCTTACAATATAGTTAAGAAATATTGCAGTATTTCTGCTTATCTTAGTTCTGAGTTTAGAATCTGCCTGTGTCATCCTTTTACTTTTGTCTCCCTAGAGACAATAAAAAAAAACGTTCTAGTAATATAATGCAACTGATTCAATTAACTATACACCAATTCCCCACAAAAACATTGACTGAGCAACTCACTAAATGAATATTCTTCTGTTTTATATTCAAGTAATATTTCTCTATGGATAGATTTATGTTGGCCCCCATTCATTGCGTCATACAGTTAAAGGTGAACCAACAGTATATAATTCAAATTCTATTTAGATATTGATATGTTGCACTGAAAATATGCTTAGTTGCAAAACGTTCTTGCAAAGCTGATGCAATAACTTTCTAGACAGTTATTACACTCTATAACATTTATTGGTTTTCCTTATTTTCTTGATATGTTTTGACTTAACCATCACATGTATTTGGTTTGTTATCTTTTTTTCTCTCTATGTTCTAAAGATTCAAGATTAAAGTATTTCATCTATAATCTCTGAGTAAAATGAAAATGGTTTAATTTAGCATTAACAGATATTTTAAGTGAATGGTTAAGTAAAATACTAATTTCTTATATACAAAGAAGACTAGTTGTTAAAGGGGATGGGGATATTTGATTACACTGATCTCAGTGTATTACTAGTACTTATTTTACTGAAATAAGTACTAGTGCAGAAAAAAAAATCAAAAGCAGAATTAACATCAGAATGATTTGAACTCAGAACATTAGGGATACAACCATGTTACTAAGTGCTTCTCTGCTTCTGATTCAGCCCTTTATACACCCCTAAATAAAACCATGTTACTAAGTGCTTCTCTCCTTCTGATTCAGCCCTTTATACACCCCTAAATAAAACAAATGATAATCATATTGTAAATAATGGATTCTTATATAGGAACATGACTATAAATTTGCTTCAGCAACACCCAGAACTTGCTCACAAATTATAGCAGTATTGGTAGCAAACCAAAAGTGCTTGTTACCAATATTACGAATAGAGAGTGTGGGCAAATGAGGAAACCTCTACATGGTCGCTCGACCTGCTAGCAATAACAGTGAAATCTCCCTCAAAGCATATCCTATTGTCTTAAATAAGGAAAGGACATATTAGAAAATTCAGTCCTACATACTCCGAAAAATAATTGGAATACATTTGATGAAAGGTCTGCTAAATCAAGACTGTTCTGGGGTTAAACAACTAATATAGAGTAGGTGGTCAGTGGAATCACAGAAAGAGTAGAACTTTAGACAAAATGGCTTGCAGTGTTTAGTTATCTTTCTTTATTAGTTATCTCTCTTTGCATTCTAAGTTCAAGGATTTTTTTACATTGTCACGAGGTCAAAAATGTTGCTGCAGGGTTAACTTGATTAAATCAACCCCAGTACTTGACTGGTACTTTGTTTATCAACCTCATAAAGATAAAAGGCAAAACTGACCTCAGCAGGATTTGAACTCAGAATGTAAAGAACCAGAACAAATGTTGCATGCTCTAACTATTCCGCTAATCCACCACCAGAGATCAATAATAATAGTATTAGTGTTATACTGGAGTTGATTAAATCAACTATAAATGTTCCTATAAAATGATTTGGTCTAGTGCCAATGTGATGAATTAATAGAGAGTAAAGCAAAGCACCTGGCAAGTCATATCTATATATCAGTCTCTGGTTGAAGCCAGTTAACTTTACAAATGTCACAAAATCACTTGATAAAGTCATGAAAGACATAATGTCCTATTTCCTCATGCCCTGCAAAATTTGAGGTATTGCACCTCTGTAAGAAATATATAAAAGAATATATTTTAAAATATAAATAACACTTTTTGTTCATAAGTTAATATGTTTTAGATAATAGGATCAACTCCATTTTATTCATTCTTCTTTTATCCAGGTATTCTTAAAATATAATTCATGAATTGTGAACATATAAATGTAAAGCACAAATTGTTAAGCATCTAAGTCTGGTAATGAATTGAATGTGTCCTCTCATAGGTGTAAGTCAGGTACCAAATTGAACGTGTTCCCTCATAGGCATAAGCTTGGTACTGAATTGAATGTCTTCTCTCACAGGTATAAGTCAAGTTTGGGTAGGGAAAAAGTATCACTGAAATGATATGACACCATTAAAATAGTAATTACAATCTCTGGATAATTTTAGCTCAGAATTATGAAGAATTGAAGTAGTATTGACTGTTAGAGTAATATATGCATCCAAGGAAAATCTATTTTGTTTTTATAATCCCACCCATTACTTACAGACTTTCTATTTTTCTATTGGTCTCATTATTGTCCATATTCTACTATCCTGTTTGAAAATAACATAGATTATACTATTTGGGACAAACTGAGTCCTCAGCTTAGTTTTGATTCTCAGTTGTAAGTTGTAGATATTTCACTTCAGTTATATAGATAGTATCTCCAAGAAAGACATGAACTTCACAACTTCTGATCACTCTCCCATTTAGTCAATAAGGTTTTTCACAATCGATTGATAACCTCCATTAAAATAAGTTAGAAAAAAATACAGACATTTTATATTTGGCTTTATTTATTTCACCCATGTGTGTAACATAAATATATAATCTATTAGTTTCCTTTCATTTTTTAAAAATGAAATGAGGTTTCTACATTCCTTTAAAGACATTTGTATATTCCCTTAAGGAATGAAAGAGTTTAGCTGTTTCTTTCAACAAATATTTGTGGAAAAGTTTTATACAATCTCATCTTCACATCTATATGATATAACTGAATGCATTATTGAAAGAATATACATAAGCAATATTACAACAAATCCCTTATTTGGGGCTTAAATCCATAAATATTGATGGTCCATAAAAAATTAAAGAATATATATTATATGTTGGAAGCTGTGAATGAACAAACATTGTGTAAAAGCTTTCAGTCTCTAGTGTATATAAATAATACTTCTACACGTAACATTGCACTGTTTTTCCTGGACAAAAATACAACAATTTCAGTTAGCTGTTTGTTGTTCTGTGATATATTATTGCTGATAAATACAAAGGGATATTTGTTGGTTAATGATGCATCAAAGACAGAAGCTATAATTGGTCTGCCTTGTTTAGTTTCTTTGATCTGTTTCAATTGCTGTACACACTAGTGTATCAATTATTTGATTATTGCTGATGAGCATCTTTTATATCCAACATTCAGTGAAGCAATGAAATTAAAATGAAGACTACTATTTTCCAGAAAATATATATAATATAGAGAAAGCCATGACTCGTAAATTCCCCTTGTTCCTTATTAAATCTAAAACAATATCAAGGAGATGTCTTTTATTCTGTCTGTGAAAGCCAATATATATTTTGTCTCGTCTCTTTTAGTAATTATGTTGTCTGTGGCATCTACTAATGATGCTGTTTGTTAACCAGTCAAAATAACCTCAGCTGGCCAAGTCAAAGGAAGGCAAGCTTATGAGCCAAAGTCTCTCAAGTTTATATCTTATCACTGGAAATGTTTAACATTTAATGACCCACACACTCTAGCTAGTCACAAATAAGCATCATAGGACTGTACAGTTCTTCACTGAAAGTAACTGTGATATTGTATAGTAGTCATTTGTTTTGATAATTTACAGTACATATCGCAAATCCTTCCTTTGGCCTGGAGAAGGTAACAGGAAACTATAACTGTGTATCCTCTAAGGATGGATACATGGGGTACCAATCACTCACTGGAGAACTATTTATATTACCATTTAGAAGTGACTCATGCTATTATTGGTTCACTACTACTATCACTGAGTTACTATTACTATTACATTGTTACAATTATATAACTAGTTTTAGTTTACTATTACTATTAATATAACTTGGTGCAATAATGGCTGTGTGGTTAAAAAGTTTGCTTTGCAGCTATGTTGTTTTGGGTTTGATCCTATTCCACAGCACATTTCGCAAGTGTCTTCTACCATAGTTTTGGGTTGACCAGAGCCATGTGAGTAGAATTTGGTAGACAGAAACTGTGTGGAAGCCCATTCATGTTCTAGGGTGGTAGACTTAATCCGTCACTCAGTTTAATGCCACCACCTGGCCCTTGGGTACATTTAGTTGAGTCAATTCTGTTGCAATAATTCAAGCCGAGTCTTCGGTCTAAGGCTAACTTCCTTCCTTCCCTCCACCAAGCTTGGTCATGAAAAGGGTCATAAGCATTGCCATTTCTTCCCTAACCCAATAAAACAATGTTAGCTCTTACTAGTACTGCATTAGTATTATTTATTTGGGGCTACTAATTCTATTAGCATTTTGGTTTACTATAACTAATATTATTACAGAACATTGTAATAATTATTGTAATAATCACTATTACAGTTTTAACTTATATAAAATTCCCATCTGGAGGAAATTGAATTTCCACTGGCAATAGTGGTAACAGTGTCTCCTGACTATAGTGGGAAGTATCTTTAATCTTTTTTAATACCTTACATCAAATTTTGCAATACACGGATGAGGGAGATAGGGTTTTGTGTGAGAAACTCTATTTACAGATAGATAGCTTTCCTACCATTAACCACACAGCCATGAAATATGAGTGGAACCTAGTGTATAACAGACAATTAAACAGGAACAAGCAGAGTTATGTATTTTCCTCAAGGACACAACACACAATGTCTGTTTTAAATTATAACCATTTGTGCCAGCACCTTAAGCACATCATTTTACTATTGAAACCTAGAAATCTTTCTTTTGTAATTGATTAATAAACTAAGCATGCCCCACAGAATATTTCTTTTCCCACCATATGGTCATTCGCATGGAGAAGGATGATGCTTTACTGAAATAGATTAACACAAATTGATTTACAGGATACCTGTTATCACAAAACACTGCCATCTATATATTTACATGTAACTGAATTCATTATTAACTATCACATTGATGACTGGGCTCCTATACGTAGCCTGTACTGCCCTTACAAGCCATACATCTATCACTAACTTCCTTACAGCCCACCAGATCACAGGGTGTGGAACCCTGTCAAAGCCCTTCTTTAGGTCTATAAAAGCTAAAAATAGTGGTTTACTCTTAGCTAAGTACTTCTCCTGCATTTGTCTCACTATGAAGATGGCATCGGTAGTATTTCTTTGCGGTACAAAGCCAAACTGCATTTCATCTATGCTAATTCTGCTCCTGATTAATTGTGTGATAATCTTTTCTGTAACTTTCATAACCTGGTCCAGCAGTTTGATGCCTCTGTAGTTACCTCTCTCCAGAGCATCACCTCTGCCCTTGTAACAGTTAACAATGATACTGCTACACCAGTCATTAGGTATGACACCTTATTGTATAACTTGATTAACTATGCGTGTGTAAAGTAAATGTCCTACTTCACCTGATGTTTTAAGCATCTCAGCAACTATACCTGATGGGCCAGCATTCTTCCCTACCTTCATATCCTTAATTGCTTTGGAGACTACACTGATGTCAACTTCAATGGCTGGTCCCTCTATTGGATCTACATGGAGTAGACCCTCACCCTACCATGCATTCTCTACATTCAACCGCCTTTCATAATAGCTCTTCCATGCCTCTTTCTTTTCCGCATCAGTGAAGGTAAGTATGCCATTATCATTCCGGACACATTTCTCACCAAAAATGTCATGATTTTCTCTGGTGCACAGCCTTGCAATCCTGAACACCTCACGCCTATGATCCTCACATTGCAGAACATGTCCAAATCTCTTTTTTCTACTTCACACTTTGCTAGATATACCTGGTGTATAGCTTCTCTTCTATACCTGGCATCTAGCTTCTCTCCAAACAAACAGTAGGAGGTTTAGGGATATATTAGTGATTGCATATGATGAGATGGAGTGAGATTTAGAGCAACACAGGATAGAGGACAACTGGCAGTTCATACGGAACAACATGCTGAGGGCCACAGATGAGATTTATGGTTGGTGCAAGGTCCCAGCCAGACGAAAGACAAATGGGTGGTGGATTAGTAATGTAGATAGACCCATAAAGGCTAAGAGACAGGCCTGGAACAATTGGAAGGAAGGTGGGAGCAAAGAACTATATCATGTAGCCAGAAGAGAAGCTAGGCACCAGGTATATCTAGCAAAGGGTGAAGTAGAAAAGAAGAGATTTTAACATGTTCTGCAATGTGAGGATCAAAAGCGTGAGGTATTCAAGATTGCAAGGCAGTGTACCAGAGAAAATCAGGATGTTGTTGGGGAGAAATGTATCCAAAACAATAACGGCCTACTTACTCTCACTGATACGGAAAAGAAAGAGGCATGGAAGAACTACTATGAAAGGCTGCTGAATGTAGAGAATGAGTGGCAGAGTGAGGGTCTCCCCTATGTAGATCCTACAGAGAGACCAGCTATTAATGTTGACAGCAATGTAGTCTCCAGAGAAATTAAGGATATAAAACAGGCTGCTGGTTCATGAGGTATAGTCGTAGAGATGCTTAAAATATCTGGCAAGGTAGGACATACACTAGTCACATGTATAGTTAATCAGGTAATCCAAGAAGGTGTCATACCCAATGACTGGCATATCAGTATTATTGTAAACTGTTACAAGGGAAAATGTGACATGCTAGAGAGTGGAAACTACAGAGGCATCAAATTGTTGGACCAGGTTATGAAAGTCACAGAAAGAGTCATTGCAGATTTGATTAGGAACAGAATTAGCATAGATGAGATGCAGTTCGGCTTTGTGCCAGGAAGAGGTACTACCGATGCCATCTTCATAGTGAGACAACTGCAGGAAAAGTA
>JAOPJM010000754.1:4937408-4951342 GCA_027124095.1 Muusoctopus leioderma | reverse complement strand
GACTGAACCCGAAACCATGTGGTTGCGAAGCGAAATATATATATATATATATATATATATATATATATATATAGGCGCAGGCATGATTGTGTGGTTAAGAAGACTGCTTTGCAACCACGTGGTTTCAGGTTCAGTCCCACTCTGTGGCCCCTTGGGCAAGTGTCTTCTACTATAGCCTTGGGCTGACCAATGAGTGAATTGTGACTTTCATTTCTGGGGCTATTCAAGAATCTCTGTTTATTATTTTACTTTTCTCTCCTAGCAATCTTGGAATTAAAATAATGAAAAAAAAATTTTATAATGAAAAATAATGAAAAAAAAAAATTTATTTTTCCTCCTCCGATATGTAATACTGAGAGATGAAGATAGAGTCAATGAGAGAGCCTCTGTGTGATCAGTCAAGTTGCTAGAAATAACAACCAAATCTCCAAGAAACCACACCCTACTGTCTTTAAAAAATGGGGAGGGAAATATTAGATAATGTTGTGAGAGATACCCTTAAAAAGACAGGATGGTCACAGCTAGAATGCCTTTGATCATAGGTCTGCTTGATATTAATATTGACCTGGGGCTAAACAATGACAAAAAAACAACAACAGGGAGATGAATTAGCTTCTGTGAGTCATTTCTTTGACATAAAAATTTTGTAGAATTTAAGTTCAAGAAAATATCTGAAGCCTTTCATATTCTAGATTCCATTTATTTTGTCTTTGATCACAATGGCTTTCTTCTTGTGATGTATTTTTAAATTTTTATATTTAAAGAAATTCTTAGAACTTAATAAACATCTTCAGTTTATAGTTAAGGTATTCGTTTTAGCATAGCATGAGGGTATACACGATGGTATATTTTATTATCTATCTATGTAGCTATCTATCAATCTATCTATCGCTGGCTACATCTCTCTCTCTCTCTCTCTCTCTCTCTCTCTCTCTCTCTCTACATTATATATATGTGTGTGTGTATGTATATATATATATTTGGTTGCGCAATTATGAAGAGGAATTTCAAAAAGAATATTCTTCAGAGAATCCTTTCATGAAGAAAATCAAAAAAATCTCATATGCAGAAGTCGTAAAACAACCACAGAATATATCAAACTTTAGGAATTCAGACCAAAAAGATGGTTGAATGTTCAAAAGAAATGTAAATGTTGGATTTTACAGAAACCGTCCTAGATACGAATTTAGAAATAACCCAAGGAATAGAAACCAATCGCTATCAAGAAGAGAAGACTCAAAAACAAGAAGTAATCTGTTTTCGCAATGAGGAAAGTACATTTACAGAAGAAACAATTTTGAAAATAATTATGGGCGAAACAATTTTCAAAATAACTACTAGAGAAACAATTTTAGAAATAATTACGGAAGGCAAGATAATTTTTGTGATCGCAACGACGAATATAGAAATCAGACAAATTCAAAATACCATTTTTTAGATCCTGCCAAAAAGGATAGGGATATCAGATGGTACACTCAAAACATGGGAAACCAAAAGTAATAAATTTATCTAAAAAAAACCCATTAACAACAGATCAAATAAATATACTTGCAAAGAGACTTAGATTTACACCAACACCACGAAATTAAAATTTTGATGAAATCAAAGATGATATTTCAGACTTTTGTTGAAAATTAAGACTTACAGAGGAATTGTTTCATAAAAACAATGACAATGAATCTATAGTCAAGAACAAAAGTAAATATTATTCATCAAACGGTAGGAATAAAGAACTTGACAATTTCTGTGACCATATAACTTATTTCCCATACGATTTTTATCGAAAAACAGGATACGTTCTAATTTTATTCCAACAGAATGGGATAGTATTTATGCATTGAAAAATTATTCAGAACTGATTATAAAAGACTCCGATAAGGGAAGTGCTGTAGTTATAATGGATATAGACTATTATAAAAATCTTACATTATCCATGCTTGAAGACCATAATTATTATGAAAAAATCAACAACTATAACCAGCAGAAAATAATACAAAAACTAATCGCTTTAGTCACCTTATACCGTAAAGGCTTAACGGACAAAGAATGCGACTATATAACCAATTTTAAATGCAAAACAAGTCATTTCTACGGATTACCAAAAATCCACAAAAGTAATATTATAAGTGATGCTTGTAAAGGATCGTCATCTGTATGTGTAAATATCCTTCGCCAAAATGATTTAAAATTAAGACAAATAGTGGCAGGTCTATCTTATGAAACCCACCGTTTAAGTAACTTTTTAGATATATTATTGAAACTATGTCTGAAACATATACAGAGATTCATAAGAGACGACGTAGATTCATTAAATCACCTTCCATATACAGTGAATGAAGAAACCTTAATAGTTTCAGTCGATGTAGTTAACCTGTATACAAATATACCACATGTATATGGAATAGAAGTAATACATTTTTGACTTGATAAATGTCCTCATAAATTACCAGACCACATGGAAAAAGAATTTATTATTGAAGGACTAAAATTTATACTAAAAAACAACTTTTTTTTAATTTTGACCAAACAGTATACAAACAAAAATATGGAACAGCAATGGGAAACCAAGGTAGCTCCGACATGCACATTTAGTAATGAGATACCTTGAAATAAAAATATATGAAAAGTCTATGCAACAATATGGAAACGGTTTTCACAGCTACTTGAAGGAAAACTGGAAAAGATATTTGGATGATTGTTTTATCCTATGGAAAGAAGGTTTGGATAGACTTTCCGAATTTAAAACACTGATAAATAGTATTAACAATAATATCCAATTTACCATGGAATATAACAAGGATAAATTACCATTTTTAGATATATTTCTTATAAAAAACCTGAATAGGATCGAAACAGATATATATCATAAACCAACAGATTCGAAACAATATTTACCTTTTACCTCATGCCATCCGAAACATACTAGAATCAACATTCCGTTTAATTTAGCCAAAAGAATATGTACCATCGTATCAAATCCGAACACCCGAAAAAGAAGATTAATGGAACTAAAACGTTAATTGACAACGGGATAGAAAGAGCAGAGGCAATCGACATTAGTGATTTAATAACTACAAAATTCAAAACAGAAATAAATGTGTTACCTTATATTTCAAGATATAACCCTAGAAATTTCGAGGCTTTTTACATAATTCATCAAAATAATTAAAAGCAAAAGACAGCCAAAATCACTAAAGAAACTGTTAACAAATGCCCGATTACCTCCAAAAGTTGTACTAAAACTGACAGTGAGAAGATACGGATGATCTAATTGTGGAATTTGTATTAATTTATCTGAAGGTTCAGATTTCCGTTTCAAAAAAGGACAATACTTCAGAATAAAAAACAATTTTACGTGCTCATCTGAAAATTTAATTTATGTCATAACATACTGTGGATGTGGCGAGGATTACATTGGCAAAACAGGTATGTCACTTAGAAAACGAATGACAATTCACCGTCAATAAATACGTGATTCGAACACTAGACAAATTCCACTCAGTGAACACTTAAATCGATGTGCTGGAGATCGACGGCCGATTTTCAAACTTTTCCCGTTATACCAGTGTGCAGAAATTTAACAAAGAAACATTTTTTATTTAAAAGTATAAACCAAGTTTAAATCGATAATTAACTATGACACTTATCCTTAAATTTAAATATCAATAATTGATAAACTAGATTTAAGGTACATAAAGTTTACCCCCCCTGGTTACTAGTGCATATATAAGGTTACGTCACCATTGACAATATTCATTGTATTGATGTCTATGTGTACTGCTATGAACATCTTCTTTTAGAAGTGAAACCTGTTAGTAGAATAATATAATTAATTACAGAGTGTATTTTCTTCTTTTTATTTTTTCTATATACCGTGACTGGTGTAGAATATTTTTGGACAAATATTTCTTAATATATATATATACCCTCCCACCTTTAGTAACGTATAAATAGGACTAACACTGAATCCATCTTCGCAGTCTGAACGAGGCATCTAGCTGAAACTTCGAAGTAACTGCCAAGTCTTCTTCACGAATAGAAATATATATATATATATATATGAATGATGCCTGTGTGCAGAAGGTGAGACAGGAATCAAGGATATTATAATCTGCATAGCAGTGAGTGTGTGGTTAAAAGGAATAGCAAATAGTTCATTGATGTACAGAAGGAAGCGTGTGCGAGGCATACCCAAACCTTGGGTCAAACCAACACTGATGGAATGTGGGGTAGGGAGCTACTGTGAGTATACACTGAAGAAGTCTGACACAAACATCTGATCCAAGAGATGTGACAAGGGTGCAATTATATAAGGGGTTCTCAAGTAAGGTCTGATCAAAGGCTTTGCTATTTTTAAGGACAACATTTATTTCACTAAATTGCTGAAGGGCAAAACACCATTAGTGCATAATGTTGAAGAGCAAGCCTCGGGTAGATCTGACTCTACATAAACTGCACTGGTTGGTACTGAGAAAGAAAAAACTTAATATTAGGTAGTTGTTGAAGACTTTCCATCCTCTTTGAGATTTTGAGAGTGGTGGAAATAAGACAGTAGTTGGTGGGGTCACACAAGTTGTAATTTTTAGTGATAAGTTACCCTGAAGTGTGTTTCTGTAGATTGGGATAGATCCTTGTCAGAGACAAATATACAAGAATTTGATGCAAATGGGAGCTAGCTCTGGAGTTCACTAAATGACAACCCCAGGAAAGTTGTATTAGAGGTGGAGTGACAGGATGTATTTTTGCACTTGGTTATTGTGTTTGTGTGGTGGTGAGACAGGTCTAGTGAAGAGGGAAAGTTTATGGGGAATTTTGTTGTCAGCACATTATGTAAAGTTAGAAATGCAGTAAGCTTTATCTTAGTTGAGGAGTGGCAGAAGGATTGTGTAAATTTATTAGAGACTATCTTGGCAGTGGACCAGAAAGCACAGCTGCAATTTGAGAGGTGAGAAACATTTTTTACATATCCATGAAATGTTTACTTAATCTGGCAAACATTTACCTTTCATGAATATTGCCAAATATGCAGATATCCATTTAACTCTTTATTCAGTTTTAGTTGGTGTGTCAATGGGATTTGTTAGAGTTTTCTATTTCAGGAAAATATATTTGTTGTCTGTCTCAGTGTAAAATCTTAAATCAGTCATTATTACCACAAAATTGTATGTATGTAATTCCCTGTTAGCTTCAGTAGGGCAAATGTCAACATATTCCATGCACAGAATACTAACTCTCTCTCTTCTATTTGATATAGGCAGTCATCGGGAGGTCAAAGATTGTTGTATAAAACATGGTTTAATATTCATTAAAGATTAACATTCACTATTTTATTAATCATGTTTTTTTCTCCAGATTTCTTTCAGTGGTTTGGTCTGGAGGAAGGAGTTGTGCTCATGGTTTGGTCTGGAGGAAGGAGTTGTGCTCATGGTTTGGTCTGGAGGAAGGAGTTGTGCTCATGGTTTGGTCTGGTGGAAGGAGTTGTGCTCATGGTTTTCTCAGACCATCTCAGACTGGTGAGATCAATGTGGTTGATGTTTTTGAAAATCTCCAAGTTGACAGCTGCAGGAAAAACATGGGCAGGGAGGGAATTCCAGAAGGATGACGTTCTGGAAAGGAAGGACTGGGCATAGTGTTTAGTAAGAGGCCTGGGGGGAGAGAACAATATGGGTGATGGGAGGAGGAAAGATGAGTGTGTCGGTGGGCTTGAGTGGAAGTGGCATGAGATCATGCAGCTCCAAAAAGCAGAGGCCACTGTAGTAGCAGTAGAAGAGGAAGAGTGACAAGATAGCAAGTTTGTGGGCCAAAATGTTGAAGTGTGTTGGTGAGAAATTTCAAGTTAGTCAGTTGGGTGGCCATGTTTAGATGCAGTCAATAATCCCTGTTATGTATAGTACCAGTATGGTCCAAAATGTGGGAGCAGTATTCCATTGTGAGTCTCACATGATTCTTGTATAGGGTTAATAACTTACACTGGTATCTGGCCACATATTTCTAAAAGAGAAGCATAATGGATTGAACCATATCTAGTACATGACCAGTACTTAGTTTTATTAAGGAAGGAGAGAAATAAGTTCAAATCCTGCCTGGAGGATTTGAACTTATTTTTGAATTTATTTTTGACAGCAGAATGTAGAGAAGTGTAACCAAATACAAACATGTATTTAGTGTGTCACTTCTTTTCCTGCCAACTTATGAACCTTTAGTATTTCATTACTGATATATACACACATTCGGTTTTCCTGGTTTCATTCATTTATTCTCATTGTAATTTTACAATGACATGATATTTTGGACATTCTTTCTATTAGGGAGTTACCCATTATCATACTGAACTTAACATCAATTTCATTTTCCTTCTATGTTCCAAGATATTTTTATATCTTTTTGCCCTTTGATCACAAGTTTTCTAGCTTGCTTGATATATTCAAATGTCATGCCAAGCAGTAGTTATTCTCTGATTAAAAGTCAATTGTCTCAGCCAACATTCTTTAATATTTATTGATATCTAATCTAGCATATATTTTACAGTATTATTGTGCAGCTTTTCCAACATTAAGCAACTATAGTTCTCTATAAATGTTATTGCTACTTTATAAAGAAATGAAAACCAATAGGATGAAATGAATGAAATAATAAATGCTATTATATATTGATACATACATTCAAAGATAGTGATTAAGTAGAATAGAAGATAAATGGTGTGTGACCAAGGAGAAAAATCCAGTCTATCTATCATATTACAAGAAATATATTAAAATTCTATAAAAGTATAATTTTTTTCTTCTCTTTTTCAGAAGAGATTAGAAAATTGCTTAACGATATATAACCAGGATAATTTATTCCTGTAAAATGTTTTTAAAAAAGTTACATTCTTATTGTCAATATTCATTGTCCTAATCAATCAAATTAGTATTAAATTGAAGAAATTTGCCTTTTTTTCAAACTGAAATCAATATTGCAATTACAGAAAGTTGCACTAGACACTTTTAGCAGAAGCCACTTTCCTTAACACTTTTATTTCTAAATATGTTGAACATGGATTCCAAGTTAGAGGATAAAATTAACTGATAAAAATATTTATATAAATTTATTATCAAAACAGAAACTTTATTTCATCCTTGACAACCATAAATCTCCAAGATTGTTATTTTCATTTAAGGAATTGTTTTGCAGCATTAATTTTGGCATTTATTAGATTCAGCTGAATTGTTGTACAAGTGCATTAATTAGTTTGAAAAGTTTAGGTTGAGCTAGAGTATGAGGTGACAAGGAAGACTCTGTATGGTTACTTGACCTACTGGAAACAGCAACCAAATCACCCTCAAGTCATGCCCTACCATTTTAAATATGGGAAGGACACATTAGATAATATAGTCTTGAAAAGAATGGGATTGTCATAACTTGAAAGGCTTTGATCACATGTTTGCTTGATCAGTGTTCAGCTGGGGCTAAACAACAACAATTAATATTAAATATTGATTCTATTTACCTTTTTAATATCGATTTCTTTCATAAAGCTAAAGCTTTGGATTTTTATTAGGATGGGGGAAAATGAGGCATTATGACATCATTACTTTTGTCAAGATATTAACAATATGAGTGAAATGCGGTGTAGTTGCTCTATCTGGAAACTGAAATTGAATGGTGGATTGAGTTAACCAAGAATTTTCTCTTGTATCACTGGACTGCCAGCTTGACCAATCCCAATAAAGCTAACAATAACAAGAGAATCATGTTTTTCTTTGGTATGTTGATAAAGTACTGATGTAGGTTTCTTTTCTCTAAATTCGTACCAATGTTCCTTCATTCTTTCTCCTATACTACGAGCCATTTCCCCTATATAGATTGTGGGAGCGTTTCTACATTGTCCTTCAATGCATCTTAATTGGTATACTATGTCCCTAATTTTGCAATTTATATGTGGATTTGTTTTGAAGACTACGCAGTTGTTATCGGCACAGGGTGTTCTCGTGAAAGGGTATGTCCTACTGATTAGTGATTTGATTGTTCTGCCTGGTTTTTCTACTACCTTAATCCTGAGTTTCATTTTACTTAAAGTTTTCCTAAATCTATAAGCTAGTTCGCCTCTGTGAGTAGCATCAATAAATATTACGCTCAGAGCGTAATGTTTATTGATGCTACTCCCAGATCACTATATTATACCACCAATCCTTATTCTATTAGGTAGTTAGATATATGGTTAGCTCCTATGTGTTATACTCTTTATTAGTTTACTTGGAATGATTTATGTAATTTAAATAGTTTTAATATCTATTTATACTATTTGTTTACAATATTTATACTTAGGAGTGTAATACATTATATTAATTAGTATTAACCCTAATATATAAAATTATTGTGGACTTAGTTAACTTGCCTGTATATCAATTCGATTATGATGTACTTGATTCAGGTGTTCGTCATTTAGGTTTATAGCATTTAAAAGTTCTTAATATCTTGTGGATACAATTAATTAGCAGCCCATTTCTTATATTTAATAGTGTTTGTTTTTCGAGAATGTAATTCTAAGGCCTCCTGTGTACATAAGTTACATTTTTTGCGTTCACCCCTCATAAGAGTAAGCAACGTTTACTATATTCCATTCTAATTTAAATTCTATCCTATAAAATTTTAGTTGCCACATATATTCCGCTAATGAAGCAGTATGTTCTAAATGAGGTTTTTTGAAGGCATGTATATGTGTATATAGTCTTATTTTAAAAACATTTGCAGTTAGCCCTATGTATTCTTTTATGTTCTTGCGTATTATTACCTTTATATCTATAAATTATATTTTTCGCAAGACAATTATTAAGTGAGCAATCGTTCTTATGTTTACCGCTACAGCTGTTTTGTGTAGTAAGATTAGATTTGGGTTTCAAGTTATTGTTCACTATATTTGCAGTAAGCTTATCCTCTTCCGTTATATGATTAGGGTTACCATATTTACTAGTGTTACTATTACTAATATTATAGCCATCACTATTACTGCTCACATCCTGCTGCATACTATATGATCTATTATTATTAATGGTAGGTTTATTTTTGTTTTTGTTGGTATTATTTCTATTAGTCCTATACTGGTTTTGTTTTTCAACTCCATTTACCGATCTGACACCCGAATGGCTCATGGGAACTTTCGGGACAAGAGATTTCCAGTACCTGGATGAAGTGCAAGGAGAAGATGATGATTAGAGATATGGGGGGGGGGATCTGACTCAGGAAGTTGTTTTCTTTTATTAGACCTTTTTTTAGTTATATGTGTTTTTATATATTCTATTCATTATTTTACGTAATTTCGAAAAAAAGAAAAAATTTAATAGTCTCGATATATTGTATAATATCTTTTCCCCTCTCCCCTCGTTTTTATATAACTTCGTTTCGTTTATTCCCACATATTTTGTAACACCTTTATATGCGTTTTTATTATACCACTGAGGTCGATATAATAGAATTTCCTCCTCCCCCAACATTTCTGGCCTTGTGCCTATGTTAAAAACAATTAATCTTTTTGAAATATACTTTATTTTATAATTTCGATATTTCCACATGAACTATTGGAGATTAATACTAACCAATCGTAATTTAACCAACTAATTATGAGGTGAGAACAGCGCCAAATGTTGGCTCGGCAAACTGAGGCAAGTAGAGTAATGCACCTTTCTATAGGAACCAAGAATGGTCTTTGGAGAGTTACAAAATTATAAAAGAATTATTATAACAAATAATACAGAATATGTCTGATAAATCGCGAACAGGCTGACATAAGGTTTGGTCTTAAAGCAAATATATTTACCTCAAAATCTGACTTCAACATTATTAGAGCATCTTGCATTTGTTGTCGACAGGATAATCGGATATTCTTTAGTTTCTGGGCAGGTGAACGGAGAAAAAAAGTGATGAAAAATATTTAGTGGTAGTAAAAAACAATATAATATATTACCATCATTATTATTGCCAGCTTTTTCTTCAGAACCCCACTGCAGCATCAATTGCAACCTCAACTGTCCCATATTGTTCACTTCCACTGGTAATGACTTCTGCCTCCATCAATGCATTCGTTATTTCCAGAATATTTATAGTTGTAGGTGTGTTGCTATGTATGTGAAACTGGGAAGGTGTTGGTATGTATGTGAAAGATATTGGGAAGATTTTGGTACCTGATACTGGAAAGTTATTGGTATGTATGTGAAATTAGAAATATATTCATATGTATCTTATATTGGAAAGATGTTGGTATGTATGTGAAATTTGGAAAATGTTGATATGTTTGTGATACTGGAAAAATCATGTGTGTATGTGAAACTGGAAAGATGTTGGTTTTTTTTTTTATTGGTATGGAGGAAGGCACTGTAGCTATGGCAGGCCCTCCGATACTGGCAAGATCGTCGCTGTTGAATAAGTTGACGATTGCAGGGAGGGAATTCGAGATGGCCAACGCTCTGGTAAGGAAGAATTGGGTGTAATGGTTAGTGCGGGGCCTGGGTGGATAACCAATATTGGTAGCGAGAGAATGAGAGATGAGTGAGTCGAGAGTGCTTCAGTGGAGGTGGCACAAAACCAGTCAGCTCCAAGAAGCAGAGGCCACTGTAGTCGTGGTAGAAAAGACATAGAGAGGAGACAACATGTCTATAGGTTAGAGAATAGAGTGTGTTAGTGAGCAACTCCATGTCAATCATTTGGGTGGCATTTTTTGAATGCAGTCTAAAATGTCTGTATGAGTGTGTAGTAGCAGCACCGTCACAGATGTGGGAGCAATATTCCATTGTGGTTCTCACTTAAGGATTTGTCCCTCGGAATGAAGGGTAGATTGTACGATGCGTATGTGAAAAGTGCAATACTGCTTGTTAGAGAGACGTGAGTCTTGAATGCAGAGGATCTGCAAATGTTGGAAAGAAATGAGGTCAGTATGCTCCGCTGGATGTGTAATATTAGTATACATGAAAGATGGAGCACAAATGAACTGAGAGAAAAACTGAATATAAGAGGAATGAATCGGATGTCGTGTGCAAGAGAAAAGACTACACTGGTACGACGAGCATGTGATGTGTACAGAGGATGTCAGTTGTATAAAGAAGTGCTGAGCGCTCCAAGTGGAAGGAACCTGTGGGAAAAGGAGGCCAAAAGAAGACATGGGACAAAGTGCTGAAGACTGACCTCAAGAAGCTGAATCTCACGAATGAGATGACAAAGACCGTGACATGTGGTGAAGCGCTGTACTGGAGAGGACATACCCAACCCATGCAAGTACGGAAAAAAAGGACATATAAATGATGATGGTAGTGGTGATGATGGATATTGAGATGTATAACATCAATATTTGGGTTTCTCTCAACCATTTATATTCATATTAAGTCTCCATATACGGCTCCCTCCTCTCTTTGTAACTCTCTCATCTGTCGCTCACCCTCTCTCCTATCAATGTGCCTCCCTCTTCTCACTCTATCTTTTCACATCAAGCCACCTGTGTGATGAGGGATGGCATCACATTGGATCTGTCTGTATTCAATCTCCCCTCGTACCATCACCCCTTTTTTATTGCTAGCTATCACTCACTCTCTCTCCTATTACTCCCTTCCCTACCACTCATTACTGACATCCATCACTACCACTCACTTACCATCACCCCTCCTCATTGCTATCCATCACTCTCTATCACATTACCCCCTTCTCTATCACTCATTGTTGACATCAATCACTCTCTCTCTCCCATCACTCCCCTCAGTACTTGCTCTCTTCCATCACCCTCTCACTTCCATTACTCCCTTTTCCATTACCCTGTCTCCCTCCTATCACTCTCTCTTCCCCCATCTCACCGTTCATGCTGTTTCTATTGAATCTCCTTACCACCTTACCAACAACCATCATTTGTTTGACTGTCTATCACTCTCACTTCCTTTACTCTCTCCTCTATCACCCTCTTGTTCCCATCACTCTCGTTCTCTTTCGTTACTCCCTCCTCTATCACCCTCTCACTCTGGTTCTCTTTCATCACTCTCCCTTCTACCTCCCGGGGATGAGATAACCCTCTGATAGTGGTGAATAAACGAACGGAGGCAACTTGGAGTTGAGAGGACTCTTTAGTCCTGCTGGGTGCATGACAACCTCTCTTGTGCTGGTGCCACGATAAAATGTACCCAGTATACTCTGTAAAGTGGTTGGCGATAGGAAGAGCATCCAACAATAGAAAACGTGCCAAAAATTAAACGTACAAGCGAGACATTGTCCCCGGCGCATCTAGGAGGGCAGTAACTCCAAATGAGTACTGACTCGGTCTGTGACGACCCGTCTAACCCATGCCAGTATGGAAAAGCGGACGAAAAATAATGTTGAGGATGTTGATGATCATGATCATGATCATGTCGGTATGTATATGAATTGGAAAGATTATAGTTATGTTCATTAGTTCTTTAGTTTGTTTTAGCCATTACGGCCAAGGCTATGCTGTAGCCCCGCCTTCAGAGTTGAATGTGCTGTCTTTTGTGTTGTCGCTGCATATTTCCAGGGGCCCAATGTTGGGTTTGAGGATTTTCAGTTATGTATGTGAAATTTGAAAGATCTTGGTAAATATATGAAATCGGGAAATTGTTGGTATGTATGTGAAATTGGAAATAAATTTGTATGTATCTTTTAACTGGAAAGATGTTGGTATGCATCTAATGTTGTAAAGATTTCGGTATGTATGTGAAATTGGAAAGATTATAGGTATGTATGTGAAATTGGGAAGATGTTGATATGAATGTGGAATTGGGAAGATGTTGACGTGTTGGTATATATGTGAAGTCATCATCTTTGCTATTCTCATTTTAATGTTTGTTTTTTACGCCATGACATGGGTTTGACAGGTCTGCAGTAAAGCATGTCATCACTCATTTTGATCCTGCATCATCTCATATCTGAGGTCTGATACCTTTCAGATCTGACATCACCCCTTCACCACTCTTCCCAATGCTTTCAGTGACCTTCGTCTATTCTGATCACTTTCCATTGTCTGCACATGGTACTTTTTCACTCACATCCTCCCACCTACACTCACATGTACCTATACACACACACATACACACACCCAAATATACACAAGAAATATATGATCATTATTGTACCTGCTGATATTTTTCTTCAGATTCTGCTACAAAATCTTGATATTTTTTATATCTGTTGCAAAAAAAACAAAAAAACATTTCAAGGAAACAAATCAATTAGCTAATAATTGATTAACAATTAACAATTCATAAGAATAACGAATGTCTCAATGTATAGGCATGGACTGTCAGTATAAGGTGCTTCTTATATCAGCTTTACTGAGTCTCTCTGTGTAAGCAACATAGGGAACAATGTAAATAGTAGCGCTTCTCTCACAAGAATAAGATCATAGTAGATCTCACTGCTAGCTAATCTATGTGCTGGTGGTGATCGTTAGCAGCACCAGCCTCATATATGTGTATGTGTGTATGTATGCATATATATAATCATCATCATTTTACGTCCGTTTTTTTTCCCATGCTGGCATGGGTTGCACAGGTTGAACAACATTTTGTCGCAATCCGTATCATCTCATACACTCAGCAACAGAGAAAACCAGCCACACTTGTTGTTGTGTATGTCTTACAGTCTGGATAGGGTGCATTTTATGTATGTATGTATATATGTATATATATATATGTATGGTGGCAGCACTAGAGAGGTTGTAGAGAGGCAGTTCTTATTCTGAGTTATTGCTCTCCTAGATGGGTAGACTGCGATGCAGCTTGCAGAGTCCACACCTCATTCATACGTTCCATGTTCCATTTTTTGGGGCATGGTTTCTACAGCAGGATGCCCTTCAAATCACAAACCACGTTACAGCATGTACTGGGTGCATTTTATCATGCTACCGACACCAGAAAGGTTGTCTGCGACCAGTTCTCATTTGGAGTTACTGCCCTATATATTAT
>JAOPJM010000754.1:4829102-4841521 GCA_027124095.1 Muusoctopus leioderma | reverse complement strand
CCCAAGGTGCCACGCAGTGGGACTGAACCCGAAACCATGCGGTTGCGAAGCGAACTCCTTAACCACACAGCCAATGAGATGTAGTGGAATTATGAAAGTGACCAGGTTGCAGAAGTTTGACAAAACTTTTTGCCACTTCATAGTAAATAATGCTACATAACATCCTGTAGGACATGATTCCACATGTTACCACATCATCAAATTGACATGAATCACTGAACTATATATATATATATATATATATGGTGAAAGTGAACTATTTGTGTGTAAGAACACTTCAAGCACCTGTGTTCCTTACCTGTAAATTTCATAATAAATAAGCTGCAAAAAACTGATTTTAAGGTATTTTCTACTCAATCATTGAAGGACTTAGAACATTTTTAATAGGATGTTAAGAGTTAAAGAAAGAAATACACACTGAATAATGTGGTCTTGGATGTACACTGTCTGAAAAAAGGATGGGATGGTCACAGTTTGAACATCTTTGGTCATAGGTCAGCTCAATCAGAGAGGACCTAGTGTTAAGCAAAAACAACAAGAACAACTTGATACAAAAACAAACAGCAGTGGTAATAGCAGCAGCAGGAATTTACTGGACACACAGCTGCTCTGTTATACTAAGATATAATTACTTGAATTTGGAAACACATTGAAACTGTATTTAAAAAAAGGATATATATTGTAAAGAAAATTTGTATCTGACTATCTGAAGTGATTCTTGAAATATTGAATACTTCAGTTTTTGATTTTATATTATTTAAAAAAATGTCTTAGTGACGAAAAAGATATGGGATTAATGCAACATTTGATTTGTTAAAAGGAGCTACATTATCATTATTATCATCATTTTACATATGCTTTCCAAGCTGGCATGTTTTGGATGGGTGAGTTTGGTCCAAGTCAGTTCTTATGCAGAGTTACCACTCTCCTGGATCAGTCAGGGAACTATTTCTTGCTTGTATATTTAATTTGGCTTAGTTTCTATGGATGCTCTTCCTATAACCAATCTCTATACAGAGTGTACTTGGCAGATTTTATCATGGCACCAACACTAGAAAGGTTGTCATGTCCACAACACAACTAAAGAGTCTTCTCTACCCCATGTTGTCTCTATTGTCAAAAACTTCACTGTTCTATTGCCAAACACTTCACTGAGTGTACTGGGTGTATTTCATCGAGGTATCAGCACTAGCGAGGATGCCTTGGAATTAATATTATCGATACTGCAGAGAGAGAGGATAACACAGTTAATGCCAGTAAGATTTGAACTCAATATGTAAAGGGAAATAGCTACATGTATATATATATATCAGCTACATGTATATATATATATAATAGCTACATGTATATATATATATAATAGCTACATGTATATATATATATAATAGCTACATGTATATATATATATATCAGTATTTAATCCAGTCGTCTCTCCCTTTCCTATCACTGCATCACTCTTATTACTACTGTATGTTATTGATTTCTAACATTGGCTCATGGCCAAGCATTTTGGGAGGGTATAAGGCAATTAAATCGATTACAGTATATTACTGGAAGGATGAAAAACAAAGTTGACTTCAACAGGATTTGAACACATAACATTTGTATGTTACTCTAATAATTCTGTCAATAACCACACACTTTTCACTATACTTCAATAACATATCATTTTTGTATGAGCAATAAATGATATTTATTTCTTGGATAAGTATTTCTTTGTTTCATATGAGACTATTAAATTATTTACACATTACAAAAATAAAAGCTACTCACTTATATAGATATAACACCTGAACAATAGATAAGATTTTCTTCAGTGAGTTATGAATCATAAATATAATTTAAGATAACAAATAATTTGGTTATCATTTCTGTTATCAGCAATCAAGATTTCCAAAAATCAAATATTTAAAGAAGCAATTACAGAAATTAAGAGAAACTATTTTAATAATATCAAAATAACTGAAAATTCAGTGTCGAACAATCAGAGATGCTTCATTAGAGCTGAAAAAAGAAATTAACAAGTTCATTGCATTTCAGTAATTTATTGTTTCTATCTTGGTCATCATTATTTTATCAATACCTCGAGTTTGATATTAATTTATGGCAGACAGTTTGGGTTGAGTGGTAGGATAACAAGAGAAAAAAGATATCAATAGTAACAAAAAATGACATATATATCAATAATCTTGCAAAACAAATAAAAAAACAATATATATATATATATGTATACAAACAAACATATCTTGTAAGAGTATGATAATAGACTCAGTTGTCTCACTTTTCCTAATCAGAAGTATTTGTCAATGGATGATTGCCCTTATTCACTTCAGGAAGTATTGTTGTTGTTTAGCCCAGGTTAGCTCCAATTTAGCAGAGGCATTCCAGACCTGACCATCTGGTATTTTTTTTATATCTAGGATGACATTGGCCAACATATCCTTCCTTTCTTTAAGATGGTAGGGAGTGATTTGAGAGAATTTGGTTGCTATTTCTAGCAAGTTGAGTGACCCACATATAAGCTTCCTCGTTAGGTCATTTATAAGGTTAGGGTCATTTATAAAGTGTGACATTTATGTCTTTCCAAAAATATTAATTATATTACAGAAGAGAAATAGCTAGAACTGGGAAAGAAATCTGTGTTGTGCATCCAATCAGCCAGAAGCTTGCTTCCTATTCTCATCGGCAATCCCTCAGGATTGAGTGTCTAACAGATTTAACTTCTGTGGACCTGCATGTGACTATGTAGGTCAATGTGGAATCCACAAGTCTGGTTGTAGACCGGTTATTTGTTGTCTCACAGAAGAAGAGGCACTGTGTTAGTTGCTTCACACTGCATTCTACACTCATTTTTATCACTAAGATGATCAGTTCATGCTGCATTAAAGTGTTGGGCTCCATCATAGATGATTTATCTCCACTTGTGTTGGATTATTTGCCAACAATTCCTACTCATACTCATTGATGCCACACTTTTTCAAATGTATTTTAGTACATCTTTGAACCACTTCCTTTATCATCCTCATGTGTGCTTTCCTTCAATCAGCTGTGAGTGAAACAGCTGTCTGGGCAACCAAAGGCCCAGTATTTGCAGAAACATCAATTTTGATTGGACAGCCCATCAACGCTGTTGTTACGTAATCATGATTCCCATCCTCCTGTCAGCAACCCTCAAGCTTACTATGGGCAAACTCCCACCTGGCATCCAGATCTCATATGGCAAGCTATTTAACCCTGGCAGACTTTGTGCCAAAACAAAGACCATGACTACATAGGTAATTGAACTTCAGTACACAGATGATGTCACTGTTAGTGTGACTTCAGCAGAAGAACTACAGACAATTACTGACATTTTCACTGATGCATATAAGAGCATGGATCTATCTCTCAATATTCAACAAAAATCTTGCGTCAACAAGCAGGTAACTGGTCCAGCCATTTGGGTGCATAAACAGATAGTGGAAAACATAGAGAAATTCCAATATCTGGGTAGTCACCTACAACAGAACACAGATATTGATGAAGTGATCCAGCACTCGAGAAAATGTGCCAGCACAACCTATGGTTGTGCACAAGGCAGTTGCTGTACCCACTCTCCTATACAGATCTGAAACCTGGACAAGTTATAGGCAATAATATAGAAATATACTACCAAAGATATCTGATGAAAATCATGCACATCCAGTGTCAGAATAGACAGAAGAATCTCAATGTGCTCAAGCAAGCCACTATATCCTGCATTGAAGCAATGATTTCTATTTTACTGCACTTGATATATACAAGTATAAATCATAAATGAATAAATCTATATATTGCATGTGTGTGTACCCTAGCCACTGTGTAGTTCTCTTAGACAAGACATATAATGGTATCTTGTTTGATTGGCAACAAAATTCATTCTTACTTTAAGGTTGGTAAGGAGGGTATCCAGCTGTAGAATGAATGGCTCCAGCAGTATGCAAATGCCCAGTTTCCTCAAAACCTATTTTATCCATCTTGGCATTGACAACAGGTGAGAATATTAACTTGGTATTATTCAAATAATAATAAAATGAGCAAAGGGAAATAGCTCAAATGGGCCAATGGCATGAACTTGGGTAAATAAGTTAAAGGGCAATGTACTGAATGCCATACACCACAAATTCCTAATAATTGAATTTTCCCTCTTACTTGGAGAAAGGAAAACCAAATTAAGTGGCAATTGTCAGCAACTATCAAAAAAATAAATAAAAAAGGAGATAATTTCAAGAAATTAAGAATTAACATCTCAAAGTTAATTTACATGCTTAGGGCAAGGAAAGTTTGATCTTTGTTTGCAGGCAAGAAACAACTCTGGACATGTTTCAGACCTTATCAGTATATTAGAGTCTAACCAATTAAGAGAGAAATTTCAATTAATTCATAAATTATTATGTATGGTACTCATTATGTATGGTACCCTTTAACTAAATTATCCAAATTCATGTCATTGGCTCATTTGAATTATTTCTCTTAGTTCATTTTATTTTTAATTATGTGAATTATACTGGCCAAAAACTATTTGTAACTCTTTTGTCTACATGCAAAACTCTTTTAAAAGAAAGATTGAAGATGTATTATGTTGCCGTAAAATTTGCTGCAAAGGTTGCTCATTGTCTGAACTTTTAGCAAAGCATCTTATTTATTCCCAAAGTTGAAATCCACTCTGAAAGATTTTCAATTGCAGATGATAGAAGTAATTGGAGAAAATTTACTATGAGAACTGCACACTAGCCCTGAAAACACGTTCCAAAACTGGAAAAAAACATTGGGAGCAGTATAGCAACAGCTGAGGGAGCCATTTTGAAGGAGGCAAGTCTGATGAAATTTTTAGTAAAGCAATAAATTTGTTTTTTAAAAAGTTCAATTTGTTTTCGGACAGACTTCGTATCATATAAAAAATATATTATAATTGCAAGTTATAGCACTATAAACAAAAGTGGTAGTTAGTCTAAAGTGGATACTGCCATGAACATTATCAATATCTTCCAGGCATTAGGTTCTTTTGTTTTTATCAAGTGATATGCCATAAAACATTTGAAAAAAAACAAATGTATTCACTATTTATATTCATAAAAAGAAAAAAAATCTTAAAGGTTATGTTTATACAATGATTTAGAGAAGAATATATTTAAAAACTGTCCTTTAAGTAATATGATGGATATACTAAAATAATTTTATTTATTGAATTCAATCATTCATTATCATCATTCTTACGATCTCCTTTGTTTTACTAATTTAGAGTGAGGAATAGGTCCATTAAAAAATGCCTCTTTATGTATCCCCATTTTATGTCATCTTTAAGACATAATTTTGGTCTATTTAAGAGCTAATGAGATGGTCTTGATGGTCACGTTAGTATCTATTAGTAGCTATAAACTGGGTATAGATGGACAATAGAGAAATGAAAATATAGCAATTAACAGAATTTTCTTAGTACATTTAGACTTTCAAACCCTAACAACAAAGGGAATGATGTAGATTTTGCAAGCATCATTGTGTACAAGTTTGGTTTGTCCCAATAGTGTAGCTAAGGAAAACAAGGAAAGTGGTCTGCCCCAGGCAGCACTTTCCATTTTAAGTATGTTTCATGTGTATTGTGTTGTGTTTTTGTGGGGAGGGGAGCAAACTGAAGTATTACCCTTGGTGACAAAACCTATAGCTATGCCACTAGTTTCTTCAAATTGGTTACAATCAAAGCTGGAAAAGAGATATGTTAAAGTTTTGATTGGAATAGCATGGAGATGTAGAAAGAATATGTGATAAAGTCTATAAATGAATGACTGTCATGTAAATGTGATTGACATTGGTAGTAATCAAAGGAACACAAAAATGGTCAATAATCTTGTAGTAGTAGTTTAATCCAAGGTCGGCACTGATTGAGAACTCCTATTATGAAAGGTATTCTGTCCATAACCATCCCATCTTTTTTTCTTTCTTTTTTATGTCCAGTATATAAGACCCATATAATCCAACGTGTTTGTCCTCTATAAAGATGGTATTATTTGTCTGGAAATTTGGCTGCTATTTCTGTCAGGTTGAGTGACCATCCAGAGGCTTCCTTGATGGCAATAATCATGTGTATCTAGTTAGTAGTAATTAGTATTGTTCTATGCAAGAGAACAGAAGAAGAATTATAAATGAGCTGAGGGATTCAGAGCTAAATATAGTAAAGAATAATTAGGAAGTATATATATATGTCTAAAACCACATGTGACAATGAAGATACTGAGAGTGTCAACGATGTTACATCTTTAAATTTATCTTATTAGCTATTGTAGCATTTGTTCACAAAACTTCTTCAAGTGCTGCTTAATACATCTGATACTAATGAAGGTTACAGTGGCTTTTGCTTTCTCAGTAATTGCTGCTCTCTTTCATATTACTTTTAAATTCAGGTTGCTCTGTTGTTTCATATCAATTCAGTATTAAAATCCTATTTCATTAGAGTCTATTAATTGTAGATAGCAAATTGAAACTATATATTAATTATTCAGTTGTTGAGTGAGCTTATGAGCTTTTTAGTCAAAATTAAAATTGAATATTTTCATTGAGCAAATTTGATGCTTCCTACTACTCAGGAAATTATGTTGAAAGAACAGGTGACTTGAATCTCAAATGCCATGGTCATTAGGCAAACATATTTTGTGTGAGTGTGTGTATATATATATATATATATATATACATGATCACTATCATCATCATCTTCCTTTTACGTCCGTTTTCCATGCTGGCATAGGTTGGACCGGTGATTTTGGCCCGTGTCGATTTCTGATTGGAGTCACGACTCTCCTAGACAGGTCAGCAGCCCATGTCTCGCTTGTATGTTTCATTTAGCTTGGTTTCTATGGCTGGATGCCCTTCCTATCACCAACCACTTTACAGAGTGTACTGAGTGCATTTTATAGTGCCAACAACACTAGAGAGGTTGTCATGCCAATGACATGATTAAGAGCCCTCCCTACCCTACATTTTCTCCGTTTAGTCATTGACCCCTTTACAGAGTGTACTGGGTACATTTTATCATGGCACCAACACTAGAGAGGATGCCTTGCTTTCTATCAGGCTAAAGAGTCCTCTCTGCTCTATATTGTCTCGTCCTTCAAAGGGCAAACATGGCTTGAGAGTGTGAAATAGAAATAAAAGAGTGTGACTGAAAGTGTGAAATATAGGGTGAGTGATGCATAAGAGGGCAGGCGTGAGGAGGGGGTGCATTGATTGGATGGTCATGGGAGAGGGAGGGAAGATATAGCCATAGAGTGTAGGTAGGAGGTGAGTGGTGTATGAGGGTGAGTAACATCTTATGCTCATATTGGTATAAAGACATTATATATACTTCTGATGTCTCTAATACTTCTATTACATACAGTATTGATATTTATTTGAAACCTATTAGAGACTGATTACATGAGCTTGAGTAGAAGTAGTATGCTGCTTGCTAGTTCAAAGGAGAAGAATCTGTTTAATAGTTGTAGAGGAAACAGAGAGAAGAAATAATGTGTCTATTAGCTAGTGTTTGATGGTGAGTAACTCTTTGTTAATCACTTGGATGCCCTTTTTCTTCTTTGGATGAAGTCTTTTTATGTGTGTGTCTAGCTGCAGTGCTATCCTAGACATATGATCACTTGAGATTTATAACTAGTCAATAACTGATCAGAACTGTAGCATTTTCAGTCTGTGAAAAGAAGCCTAATCTTTGAGATGCAGGTTTGCTAATGTTAAATATTTGAGGCTGCATGAGAAGTCAGAGATTGTGAGGTTTAGCATTTGCCACAACTCTGAGGTGTTTAGCTGTGTGTTGATCATGCAAGACCGAAGTGAGTTAAGGTAGTCATCCCTAATGAGGACAAAAGGTAATCAATTACTGGTTCCTGAAAGAATTCAGAGAGCAACAGAAATAGCATATGAATTTAAAGAAATGGGGAAGAAAGAACTTGTACCAGAGTAACTAAAAGCATTTGTTACTTTGTCAAAATGAGAGAAATGAGTTATGGGTAAGGATGGATTTTATGTAGGTACTGACACTATTTTTTGGAAAGGTGTTAGAATATGGAGTATAGCCTGAATAGTAGGGCAGACATACAGATATGGAATAAAAGAGGAATACATTTTGTCATGATTTTGATAGTGTGATTGTTAGAAAATCGGAAGAGACAAAATAAGGCTCATGTGTTGTGATAACGGATTCCATCACCATAGCAAAATCTAATACTTGCTGGAAAGTGGTACTAGGCTGTACTGAGAGAGAAAGAGATATATGTATTATGTACAAGCTAATAGGGCTGTATCCTTCTGAATATTGCTTATTCATTGGCATCCTGCTCTTATTATATCTGTTGGATACCTGAGCACATCACAGTCTCCCAAATCACTGGCAAATCACTGGTCATTCTTGTTCTCAAACCAGGTCACTATTCCAAATGCTTGCTACAGACTGAACTTTTCTTAAAGTACCCAAGAGCCAGAAGGTAATTTCAATTAAGTAGCATGTTATATATACCAGATAACGCAAGTTAATGACATTTACAAAAGTAACATATAAAGTGCATAAAAGAAGTAACAAAGATGCAGAGTGACTCTATCAAAATCACAAGACAGTCTAAGAGAAAATTTGAAAAACTTTTGTGCCAATATCCATAGATTTTAGTCCAATCTTGACCCTGTCAACCCCCTTCTTGCCAATACATGAACCACAGTTACTACTCCACTTTGGGTCACAGATCTCATTGGTGGTATCTGTGACAATCTAGAATCCACACTCTCCTGATCCACTTCTATCACCTTGGCATCAGTAATAGATACGTTCAGTTACTCTGGCACTCTGCCCCTCTTCCTCATATGTCTCTGTTTTCTAAATTGTATTATATATCCTCAGGATAAAAATACAGTATGGGAGAAAGTAAGTGAATTCAATAAAAAAAAAATCCATACCAACAAACAGGATGTTTAAGGGCCATAGATGTGTATTCCTTCAGGTGTGGTTTTCAACTGAAATTTCTTAGTTCTTACTTTTCTCTTATATTATCGAATTTTCAACCTGAGGAAGAGACTGATAGTCCTAAAAATTTTGATCAATATATATTTGTACACCCCAAATTGTTGCTGTTTCTTTAGTGGTACTTGTGTGTGTGTGTGTGTGTGTATGTGTGTGTGTGTGTGTGTGTGTGTGTGTGTGTGTGTGTGTGTGTGTGTGTGTGTGAGTGAGTGTGTGTGTGTATATGTGTGTGTGTGTGTATGTGTGCGTGTGTGTGTGTAGTAATGGTGTTAAATTCCTGTTTCTGTAGTGTTAAGCAAAAGGACACATTTTCTTTGTGTAGGAAGCTAGTTTTTCAAGAACTACTTTACTCAGAAGTTCTGATATCATTTTCTTCTTATGTAAATAAGTTCAGTAGAAAAAGGAGACTTTCACAGATAAAAATATATGTTCAGTATCATGTTGTCTCATGACCTCTGAGCCTGAAGTATATACTAACTTCATCCACTAGGCTATTTCTTCTATACATTTGTGTTTTTATGCATGTATGGATGAATGAATGGATGAATATTTATATCTGGTTGCCAAGCAATATATATATTTGAAAAAGTTAATCAAATTTTTTATTTTCATTGGTAACTGTTTACAGAAATATATTTGATAACATGGTAACTATACATTTCTGTAACTGAATATGCTGATGTAATAATTATCATGTTAGTTAAACAAATGTTTATTAGGAATTACAAGAACAAAACTATATATTTATCATATGTATGTTGTGTACAAGTCATTAAATGCTGTGTTTAATTGAAAACGACTTAATTTGTGTTTTAAATATGTTATTCAATATTTTTCATCAACAAAGCATCCATCAGTGCATCAGTGCATCAATTATCATCATCATTATTATCATTTATGGTTTTTATGTACAATGTTTCCATGCTGGGATTGATTGAATAGTTCTGAAGTATTGCCTTTCTCCAACTGTTCAGGTTTAAAAAAGAAATAATTAATGAACTCAGTTGGATTCCATTGTATATTTCATTTAATAGTAATAATAATAATACTAATAAGGAGAATTAGTAGTATTTGTTGTAGAATTTACAGGAATATAGCCTTAAAGAAAACCATTACGTTTTGTAAATAAGATAACTTATTGATGTCAAAGCACACCAGAGAGGTTATAAAATACAAAAGTAGCATGAGGTATTATAAATGTATATACCCCACAAAAAACAATCAAATATCTCTCTGAAAGACAGATCAATGTTGCTGTCAAATACCAAACTATCTTCAAAATAAGGGCCACATGATTTCAGACTAGAACGGAATGTTTGAAACAGAGACACAGCTTCAGTTTGAAACTTTAATATAATTCTTTGTTTAGCCACTCCTGTGCCATATTGTGGTATAAGCAGAGCTTAATGTGGTTACTCAATTACACTAGATTTAGGCAAGTCATCTAAGCGTTAACATTATACATAGCTCTGACAGCCAGCTATCCTCACAGATTTTTCCTGTATCTGGAAAACTGAAATATTGTACTAGAGGAGTAAAAGAGTTTCTTGAGAATTACATGATATAAAACTGCCAGTTAAGTCCTACAGTGGTGTCAAAGAACAGCAGAATAATACCTAAAACCAAATATGTTGATTACAGAAAATAAAATAAAATATTGACAAATTATCATACTCTTAGACATGGGAAATATAAAGTAGGCAGCTCAGATATTAAAATCTTACATCACTCATGCCACGAGAGTCTTGATACAAAATTGTCAAGAGTTAATAGCACCATACCAATCTCCATAGGAAGAGAAATTTTCCAAGGTAGTTTGCTAACCCTTCTAATTTTTTTGCTAAGAGTGGTTACTCACTGAACCAGAGTAAATGCAACTGTAGTTGCTTCAGAGAATCAATAAATTACTTCTTGTATATCATCATCATCTGTTTTTCCATGCTGGTATGGGTTGCACTAGTCTCAGTATCTCACAACTTGCCATCTGTTATAAACAGCAACAGAGAATCAGCCATCTTTGCAGTGTATGTCATGTTTTTTTATATATATATATTTTTTTTTTGGGGGGTGGGGGGGACTTTCATATCACCAACCACTTTACAGCATGGATTGGGTTGCATTCTATCATTCCACTGGCACTAGAAAGGATGTCTGCAGTATGTCTAAAGAGTCCTCTCTACCATATATCAGTGTCTTTATTCAGAGTTACTGTTCTCCTAGACATCTTGCCTACACTGGGGCTTGCAGAGTTCACACTTCTCCCTTGTTCAGTCTTCCTTTTCTCTTTGGAATGGTGTATATGTCACAACTCTGAAATATGTGTAAAAATTGATAATGAACTGGACACTCTGACAAATAAAATCGGAAAGATTCAATGAAGACATTTACATTATAAAGGATTTTGAGAAGCTTTGGAACCCTGGAGATAGAAGACAAAAACAAACATTAGTATTATGATAGATAAATATTTAGAAATTCACATGTTAGAACAATAACTCATATGTAATGTATGAATACTACTGGTAAATTTCATTAGTACTAAGGAATGAATCCTTTACTAAACCTAAAGTAATTAATATAAGCACAATAATTGGTCCTAGTAATGAACTAGAGTTTCACTATAATGAATTATAAAATTAAGTTATTGATTGATAAATGAAGATAATTATGAGAGGGTTCATAATCTACTGTCTAAAATCTGGTGCAGACAGAATATATGTTTTGCTATTATACATATCTAAGGAAAGAAAGAACTTAACCAAATAGGAAATTCCTGCATAACTACTTTGGTATTTGAACAGTACTTCAGTGAATAAGTAAAATTTACAAATTAGTGAGGGAAACTCACTAGATTTTTAAAATCACTTTTTTTGTAAGGTGAATAAAAGATTTGATAAAACAAAGTGGATGTCATATGTAGCAGGTCTTGATGTTAAAGACAACATGCCTGCTGAAGGGTCAAAGAAAATAATATAAACCATAACATAATGGCTCGAAATATTGCCATTAAAAGATATCAAAATGAATCCCTAAAATTTCAGTTCGTTTCAAGTCTAGACATGATAGTTGCCTTGATCTAAAAGCAGAAATAGAAAGCTTTGGCTGTGTGTTTATGAAGTTTGCTTCACATCCACATGGTTTCATGTTTGATCCCACTGTGTAGCACCTTGGCCAGGAGTCTTCTACTATAGCCTCAGGCTGACTAATGTCTTGTGAGTGAAATTTGGTAGATGGAAACTGTTTGGAAGCCCATCATGTATATATATATCATCATCATCATCATCATCATCGTATTACGTCTGCTTTCCATGCTGGCATGGGTTGGACGAGTGATTTCGGCCTGCGTCGCTTCCTCATTGGAGTCACCACTCTCCCAGACGGGTCAGCGGCCCACGTCTCGCTCGTG
>JAOPJM010000754.1:4802509-4817299 GCA_027124095.1 Muusoctopus leioderma | reverse complement strand
TAAAAATGAGCGTAAAACACTAACAACTGGATGTTATTTTTAGCATGAAGTCTGTGAGTGTTGGTCGGATATGTGTACACAAATTATTATTATCTTTAATAAGAAATAACACTGTATGTAACACTGTGTAACACTGTATGTAACACTGTATGTAACACTGTATGTAACACTGTGTAACATGTTAACAATTGAGGACAAACTCACAACAACACCAACATGGTGTACTGAATGTAAACAACTCTTGGTATTGCTATAATTCTACTCACAGTGTAACATGAAAGACAAAAGAAATGCATATTGCATGTTTGGACTCACAGGTGTTGCTATGACGTGTTACTGGGTTGTGATTTTTAAAAATTATTTTCAATTTTACTTTTCAATTTTTTAGGTAATTTTGAAAAGGTTATTAATGTGAAAAGTCATAAAATGAACCATCATAAAATGAGACCTACATGTATTAATACTTTATCAATATTTATTAACAATTTTATAAGACTTGATGTGAAATCTTTAGTTTTATGTCGATGATTTAAAGTTAAAATATTTATAAAATTATTTACCAACATAAAACATGATTATCTCCCTGATAGATACACATTTTAACTAATATTAACTCTTGGCATACAATACCTGGATTTGATATTTGTTAACTTTAAACGTAATATTTTCTTCCTTAAACTCATATTAATTACACTAAAAACCAACAGTGACCAGACTCTACCTAAATTAAGAACCTAACCACCTCTAGAACATAGCAAAAGAACTATCAGATTTGAACATTGGTCAAAAATTATCGGCACAAACAAGAAACCTGCCTACATCAAGTAAAATAAAGAAAAAATTAAAATCAGTGTGACTGCCTTACTGCAAAAGTCTGGATGAGAAGATATAAACAGAAGAGTTTTCAGGAGTGACATTGAACTCTGCATATATTTCATCAAAGTTACAGAAATGAACAATTAAAGAATGATATTTTTAATATCATATGTATTTGTAGAAAAGCTTACAAGACACTTTAAATATTAGAATGGAAGAGGAGAAATATCAAGGTCAGGAATAGTAGAAGATATATGATGCGAGAATAGAAATTATAAGCTGCTATTGGTATAAGTTTTCCATCACACTGAAAACTAATGAAAATCAAAGCAGGATAAGTTCATATCCCATTGTAGATGTTTCTATAAGCCCAAGGGCAACAATGTCATTTGCCTTAGACTTCATATTTATTGAAAGATTCTTTATGCATGTAAGCAATGCTGTGCTTGTATTACAGGATTTCTAACAAAACTATTTTGATGTAACCTTAATTTGTATTCCTTTTCAAGTAAAACTTGAAAAGAAATAAAAATTACTTTTCACAATGATTTTGGCTGTTCTTGAATAAATGAGTCAATTTATGTGGAATATCTGCTCAGATAAACTGAAATAGCTATAGTACAACAAATTAGTTTCAGGACTGGTATTAGCTATATAGTATATTGAACATAGGAACTTACAATTTTGCTGTTACTTTCTTTCTGATTATTAAATAATTACGAGAAAACTCTTTTTAAAATTTCCATGTAAATTTGTTTTTCTTCTTTATGTGAAATAATTTTGAATATGGAATCTCTTTTTTAAAAATATTTTTAGATGTTCCTATTGAGCAGTTCTTAAACAATCTGTCAGCAGTTCCTCACTTACATGTATATTTAAAGAAAGATATTCCAGAAAATGCACATTACAAACATAATCGCCGTATTCAACAATTACTGCTGGTTCCTGATGAAGGATATACTCTCAACTCATCTCATAGTAACCATAGTAACCATAGTGAGTACATTTCTTATACTACTTTGATATTTTATATTTCATTTTACTATGAGATTCTTGTGTCAGATATGTTTGAAGGTTTGCTAATGTTTTAAGGCATTTTTTATAAATTTGCCACAGATTATGATTTTCCACTAGACTGGACTCAATAATATAAATAAGAGTAAAATGAATGAGAATTAATAACAAGGACTATCTTAGTGTAGTAGAAAATAACTAGCAGAGCTTGGGAGAAATTACAGGTCAGTTAGTTGTATGTAGCTAGAAAAGGAATGTTCCCCAATAATAGTTTGTTTCAAGAGAATGAGTAAAACTTGAATTATTTCAAATTGCTGAACTGTCCATCCAGTTGGATTACCATGTCATTAGGAAATATGTGTCTGAAATGTTAAAGACAGCAGTATGGGAATGTCACTGTAAAAGGTTGCTGAATGTCATCATTATCATCATCATTTTTACATCAACTTTTCTATACTAGCATGGGTTGGACAAGATTTTTGGAGGCAGTATTCTATGGCTGGATACCCTTCCTGATGCCACCCCATACTTATTTTTAAGTAAGGGATTTATTCTACTGGTCTTCAACTTCTCGAACTGCTGAGCTGCAGGACCTATTGTTTATGCAGGACATAAACAAACAACACCAGTTTCTTAAGCAATATCAACATGAAAGAAACACGTGGAGACAGTGTGTCTCCATCTCCTTTCCCTTTCTCTCTCTCTCTTTGTCCATTCCCCACATATTATAACAACATAAAACAATATGTGTTATATATGTATATAGATAAGTAATAGAGGGTAAAAGTAATAAAAACAATACATAAATATAATGAACCGGCTGTGTTGTCAAGTGGTCGTTCTACTGACATGCACATCAAAGGCAATTAGCTACTATAATACTTTCACTGTGTCTCTGTATTTTGTTGAAATACTGACTAGTCATTTAGTTAGCTGAACTAAATGACCTATGTTTGGAATAAAGGGAGATCACTCAAGATAGAGCCTGCAGAAATACCAACTGTAAAAATGTTCAAGGTATTAATGACTTAAGAGATAGTTGCCCAGGTATACTAATTGTTGCTTGTTTAACTAATCAAATTATGCTGGTTTTGTCTCAGACGTCAGACATAGCAGCACCAAGACAGATTAGGTATTAACAAATGGTTTGTGTTAGCCATTCATCAATACTTATTATCTTTCTTCTCGCTTATTTTATTTTAATATCTTCTTTTTTTTCCAAAAATTCCAGGACAAGGAGAACATGGATACAACAACTCTTTGCTTGATATGCATCCAATTTTTATGGCTTCTGGCACAAGCCTTAAGAAAAATTTCTCAATTGATATGTTCAAAAATGTTGATTTATACCCTTTGATGTGTACACTTCTTGGTTTAAAGCCATCTCCAAATAATGGTAGTTTGAGGTTAGTTCAGGCATTCCTTATCCCCAAGCACACCAGCAGTATTACTACATTTATTACATGTAAGTACAATTGTGTCTCCATTTTTGTTTGTTTCTTGTTGGCATTCCAATCGATGAATATTTGTCTTTAAACTGGTTTTAATATCCTTACACTTTAGTTTTCTTTAAAATAGTTTGTAATGCATATTACTCTGCTTGACTCTGTCTTAAGATACAGTAGCATGGTGTATTTTTTGAGGAAGCAAAACAAAACAAATATATATATATATATCCCACCCCTATTTTACAGCAATGAGGGGGACTTTGGTTTAGAGAGCTAGTGAATATTTGCTTCAACAATTTGTACAATCGTAAAAAACCTTGTATGTAATACTTTCAGCAGTGGTGTCTCATAAAGATGTACCTTTTTCAGTGTTTCCATACACAATACACACACCTAAAATGCATATTGTATCATATACTGACTAAATCACAAAACATCTAGTTCGAGCATACAAGATACAAGTTTAAAACATGACTTTACAAAATAAATTAACAGTTGTATAAAAATGTCCACTACTTCACATTTCATGAAGATAATATAACATGCATGACAGTCAACTGAAAATCCAATACCATAAAATTGTTTGGTCTGACATAGCTCTTTCATGACTATTCCACAAACCATATAAAACACAAAAGCAAGTTCAAGATCAATATAAAATCAATTGGTAAGTGGTTGGGCTAGCTGATGTATGTAGGAGACACAGCCCTGCTGGAATGGTTATATGTAGGTGAGACAGTTCTGCTCACATGGTCATATTTAGGAGAGACCTATCTGTGGGAATGGCTGTATGTGTGAGAGACAGTTTTGCTGGGATAGTCATATGAAAATGGATAATACCAGCTGAGTGAAAATGTTAGATACTTGTGCCAGAATAAGACCAAGGAAGACATGGGAAGAAGTGTTAGGATTAGATCTCAGGATGGTCGGCCCGACAAACAAAATGACACAGGATTGAGAGGTGAGTATGGGTAAATCCAGAGCCACCATGTTTTTGATGGTGTAGAGACAGTGATGAGAAGTGTGATTATGATAGTGGGTGGTGGTGGGTGCGTGGGAACCAGGAATCAATAAGTCTGAGGGTAGTAGATAGATAGATAGATAGATAGATAGATAGATAGATAGATAGATAGGTGGGAACCAGGAATCAATAAGTCTGAGAGGATAGTAGATAGATAGGAGACGATGCTTAACAGGTATACGGGGGGAGAGAGAGAGAGAGACCCAGCATTATGGCCCAGCTGTCTATACACCTGTAGTGGATAAGAAATATCTTTATTATTTTATAGGCTTTCATCTGAAAGTTTTCTAAGTTTCTATTTGACTTATTTTGTAAAATTTTTAGGAAAATATTCATGTGATGAGAACTATCAAAATCAAAATGAATAGTTTTTTTAGATGAACACTATAAACAATGACTTATAACACTGTCACCACTAAGCTATTTAAAATTAAACAAAATAACAACATTACAAGAAGTCCAATCATAAAAATTGTTATATCCATAACCTTTAGACATGTCATAGTTAATATCCATTTGAGATTCAATGCCAGAGTTATCTCAGTTCATTTAGCTTTGATGGAATCAAACAAATCATATCAGACCACGGAGATTGAATCTATCTGCTGTGATTTGCATGTCAAAAGCTTTACTGACAGATCTACATTGATTAGAAGTACAGAGTAGAGTGGTGAGTGGAAGCAAATATCTAGCCCTAGAGACTGTGGAAGCAATATTGTTTTTATCAGGATTGCTGAATGAAATCTTGATAAGAAGATTTCTCTTTACTGTTGGGATTAAGTATCTATAAAACAACACAAGTCTCTTGCCAAACAAGTACAACTACAAAATACAAGTCACTTGGTACAGAATTTCTGCTGTGGGTTAATAAAAGAAACTTAAGATCTGATCAATCTGTGCTGTAAAACATAATAATAAAATACTAATATTTCATTTGGGATGAACAGATATGCTGATGGCAAAAAATAAATAGAAATTCAGAAAAAATCAATTGATCACAGATGAAAGTTCATTACAGTGGCTACTACATTAGCACATAAATGTGTTACTTCTAATTTGTTGCCAGCCTTTGATAGTTTTAATAAAGCTACTTTCTGTTACCCACACGAAAAGAAAGTCTTCTCTGCTATGCAAATTATTCAGGTTTCATACTGATTTCTTAAGAACACAAGGCTTCAGATTTTTAGGGGCTAGGAAATGAAACTATGGGACTTGTACTTTTATCAAGTGAACTAGATGAGATTGAAACTTAGAGTTGAATATAGATATACAATATATGAAGCCAAAAGTCAGAAAAGTTTGAAAATAGTCTTTTTTCAGGGGAATTAAGAGGGTTAGTTATAACCAAGAATAAACCAAGTTGTAACTTGACTCATCTGATACTACATATATGCTATGATGATAAGTGAATTCCATCACTAGTTTTCTTAGATTCTCTTCTAAATTATCTCATAGTTCAGTCAATTTGTTTTAACAATTAATAATATATATTGTAATGACAATTCTTTAGATTAGCAATTAAAATACCTTTCAAATGAAAATGCATTCTCTATTAGTTGCTGTTAACACAACACCTGAAATCAAACATAGATTAGGTTTCCCATTTTTCAAGTTAGTTAATTCTAGGAAGCACTAGTTTCCTTAGAATATCAGAATATATATTTAGCACACAATGAATTAAAAGCAAACACATACCACAAGGAGAGCTGTTTTCCAGATTTTAATATTTCATTCTTGTATTTGTTTTGCAAATTGTTTTTTATGTGAAACCATGTGTCGTAATTGATCTTGTTGTTTTTTGGGAGGGTCATATTACCATTATTAAAGAACCACATGCACTGGTTGTAGTCAACTTCTTTAGTTTATTTTTCATAATTTTTTCAAAACTCTACTGTGGCTTTCTCAATGATTTTGAACCTCCAATCTTTGAGAAAGCTGTGGCAAATATTTTACGATAAACAAACTAAAGAAGTGGACTGCGACCAGTGCATGTGGTTTCATATTAAGGGTGAAATGATCCTCCCAAAATACCACAAAATTGTGTATATACTTATCTCCTTATATAATTCAGTTTTATTTCATCTGATAAGAGTTTTTAAATAAAACATGATATGCTATTTTATATAGAAAAAGACAAAAATACATATTATTAGAACTAAAATTGGTAGAAAGAACTATTTTCCTTAATGAGATATGATTTAAATTAATCAGTTTATATATGTAACATGTGGCCCAAATTTTGTACATGTCTGTGCTACTTTATACAGGAAATTCTGTAGCAAAATTTAATTCCTCTTAGATGGGTACAAATGGGTGATCGACAGATAGACACAGGAACATATACACACACACACACACACACACACACACACACACACACACACACACACACACACACACACACACTTTCTTCTTGATAATAGGAAACACTTTCTATTATTCTTTCTTTCTCTCTGTGTGCATAAAGTCTATCTTTCTCAATGTATTTATGTTGGTATGCATATATGTTTATATCTGGAAAGTTGATGGAAAGACAGCTTTACCAAAAATACATTATTTAGATGTATCTCAGTACTGAGCAATTATTATATTTTACTATCATTCTTTTACTGAATATTTATTGCAAAAGTAATCTTAAAATAAAAATTAAGTTTTAAATTTATTCTTGCTTAAAATTTGATAAAGGCTAATGTGACAAGTTGATATTTTAATTGCCTGAAGCACACACTAATTTTATCTCTTTGCACAGTCATTTGTGCTAAAATCTTTTGAACAGTTTGTCAAGGATTATAATTAGTAATGATAGCAGATTCTCTTCTTTGATTTGCTGTTCTGAGGAAGATGGCAGATTCCACACTCTCCAGAGACACTCTTAGAATAGAAGGATAGTAAGGTTGCTTGATGTTAGGAAATTAAGGTTTTGTTCTGTATAGAATGGACAAATGAATAAAGTATTGGGCCCATAGTTTTGGAGTTCATAACCCACTGCAGACATTTAGTTGTCTTTTAACAAGAAACTTAATTCTACTTGCCTTGAGTTACCTAACTAGGGAATTATTTTTCACTAGTTTGGTCTGGAGAAAGAGCCTTTGCAGTCCCTCCAAGTCTGGTAATATTGATGCAGTTAATTTTCTTTTTGAACAATTGCAAGTTGATGCAAGAAAATCTGTGCAGAGAAGGAATTCCAGAGGAATGAGGTTTTGGGAAGGAAGGACTTGGAGAAGTGGTTGGTGCAGGGCCTGGGGGTGGACACAGTATGGGTGATGATGGGAGAAGAGATTAGTAATTCGGGAGTACTTGAGTAGAAGTGGCACAAGACTAGCCAGCTCCAAGAAGCAGGGACCACTGTAGTAGCACTAGAAAAGGCAAAGTCAGGAGACAGCATGTATGTAGGCCAAACGTTAGACTGTGTTGGTGTGCAGCTTTATGTCAATCAATTGAGTAGGCTTTGGGGGTGGTGGTGGTGGTGGTGATCTAAGAGGTCTGTTTGTGTAGTAGCATCACTGTATCTGATGTGGGAACAGTACTCTATTATGGGTCTCAATTGAATTTTGTAGAGGGCTAGTAGTTGTTGGAGGGCTGTAGGACTTTTTGGCTCTGAAGAAGGCCAGTCCTTGTAACAGTCTTTGCTATGCAATTGCCTGGAGAGATCCTCATTGATGGTGAGGCCTAGCATTTGTAGTGATCTTGAAGGTTCTAGTTGCATGTTCATGTTTTTTTTTAGGAAGAGGATTATGATATTGTTTTCTTGATATGTATAGTATAATTGTGTCTTTGTACTGTAGAAGGAGACAAGATTGGGTATCTAATTAAACTCAACAGAAAAACATTACCTGTATTTGACAACCATTATATTCAAGGGTAGCTTTGCCTATCACTCTACAGTATCTGGAATTTATTCCATGCCTGTATTTATGTGAATATATTCATTCTTAACTGAAAGACATTACCGGGCACAGTCTTCAGAATAAAGGCAGTTCAAGAGAGAAAAGACTTGTGCCAGAAAGAAAAACAACCACAGCACCACTGATTGGGTGAAAATGGCAGAGTGCAATTTAGAACAAACTCATGGGTCCCATGATGTTGATGTTAGCTTTTAAGTGCATGACTTTTTTCTTTTGGTATGAACAAATAACAGGTGCACAATTCTAAATTCAAGAGGAGAATTCCTTGGCAGAGTTATAGTAAATCCTTTAAAAATATCACCAATGCTAATATATTTTCTTTTTTCTAGCCACATATTTTTGAAGTTATTGTTATGAGAAGGCTCACTATATTAAACAGCCAATTTAATTATTATTATTATATCTTCTATATATCTACTTAGGAACAAATAAAGAGACATAGTCTGGCTCAGCTGGCTGGTAGGCACTACTCAGTTATCTCATCTACAATTACAACAAATACCTACTCTTAATTACCATAATTGGATTAGTTAACTAAGATCTTATCCACAGATAACTTAAGCATATGAAGTCCTACAAAATAGACACCAGTAACATGCAAACTGGGATAAGTGACAAAATACTAGACATTATAGGTTCTGTTGAGCTTCTGTAGGCAGGAAACATGAAAATGATCTACAAGATGAGTCAAACCTACATCTTGAGAACAATCAAGTTTGCCAAGTAAGACAAGAAATTACTCGCAGATGGTTATTAGATAGAAATGTAATTTTATGTACGTTATGAGACATTATTGTATTCTTTGATATTTTAGTTTCATTTATATGGCAATTTCATAAGTAATAATACAGAAATCTATGATTTGTAATTTCCATAATTCACTATAAATGTTGGCGAACACCTGGTTTGCTATATACAATGCATATATGTTCATAAACTTAGCTACCCACCAAGCAAGCGTCTACACTGCTATACAAGATGAAATAATAATGATATACAAATATGTTTGCAGTAAATCATATATATACCTGTATGAAATTATAGACACACAGCGGTGTATAAAGAAGATAGAGGATACCATCCTGATTAAATAAATAAATAAACAAAACGCCAACAACAACAACAACAACGAGAATAACAACGACCATAACACCAGAAGCGAAGGGCCAAGGAGGGCTCGTCAACGTAGTGGGCACGAACTGCTAAAAATAGCAGCCAAATCTCCCTCAAATCACACCCCTAACTGTTATAACTTGATATACAAATAAAGTGTGATGGTCACTTCTGGAACGCCTCTAATCATAGGTCTGCTCAATCATATATTACATATACTACACAATTACCTCCCAATACACCCCTTTACACAACACATACGGGCTCGTGTATGTAGTCACTCGACGAGCTAAAAATGGTAGCCAAATCTCCCTCAAATTATACCCCTAACTTAAAAAAACGGAAGGGCACATTGAACAATGGAGAACCTGATATACAAATAAAGTGTGATGGTCACTTCTGGAACGCCTCTAATCATAGGTCTGCTCAATCATATACCGCATATACTACACAATCACCACCCCCAATAATACAACACACACCTTACACACCACATATTCAACACACTCGTTTCCCAATACTATAATTGTTTCTAACATAGGCACAAGGCCAACAACAACCCCAGTACTTGACTGGTACTTTATTTTATCGACCCCGGAATGATGAACGGCAAAGTTTTGACCTCAGAGCGCAGTGAGCCAGAACGAGTACTGCAAGGTTTTCTGTTCGACGCGCTAACGACTCTGCCAATTCAATCCACCTTACACAACGCATAAGGGCTCGTCTACACAGTCACTGGACCTGTTAAAAATGGCAGCCAAATCTCCCTCGAATCACACCCCTAACTGTTTTAAAAAACGGAAGGGCACATTGAACAATGGAGAACCTGATATACAAAAGAAGTGTGATGGTCACTTCTGGAACGCCTCTAATCCTAGATCTGCTCAATCATATACCGCATATACTACACAATTACCTCCCAATACTATATCACCCCTTACACAACAAATACGGGCTCGTGTGTGTAGTCACTCGACGTGCTAAAAATGGTAGCCAAATCTCCCTCAAATTATACACATACTGTTTAAAAAAATGGAAGGACACATTGAATGAACAATATAGTACCTGATATACAAAAAAGTGTGATGGTCACAGCTGGAACGCCTCTAATCATACGTCTGCTCAATCATACACTACATATACTACACAATCACCTTCCAAAATACTATATATCACCCCTTAGACAACACATAAGGGCTAGTCAATGTAGTAAGCTCGACTTGCGAAAAATGGCAACCAATTCTCCCTCAAATCACACCCCTGCTGTTTTAAAATGGAAGAGCACACATTGTATATAATGTTGTACTAGTTACCATTTTCATTCAGCCATTGGCGATCCACTCACTGCCGGACGAAAGCCTGAGTATGCTTTTGCCGGCCGGTTTACCTATGCTGATTGCAAGCCTACCTGTCCACGCTGGCCAATTGCGGGCTGGACAGGATGCTCACGTGGTCGAGTGATCTTCCACGTCATGTGCCATCGGCACCTAGGCGGAATTTGAACTCAGAACGCAAAGAGCCGCTACAAATACCGCCAGGTATCTCTTCCGACGCTGCAACAATTCCGCCAATCTACTACCGCCCACGCTGGACTGGTACTTTATTTATCGACCCCGCAAGGATGGAAGGTAAAGTTGACCACGACGGGATTTGAACTAAGAGCGAAGAGAGTCGATCACGTAGAGCCTCCCTTGTTGTTGTTGTTGTTGTTGTTGTTGGTGGTGGTGTTGTTGTTGTTGTTGTTGGTGGTGGTGGTGGTGGTGTTGGTGGTGGTGGTGGTGGTGTTCTTGTAGTTGCTGTTGTTGTTGTTGTTGTTGTTTTTGTTGTGTATCTCCAGGTCAATCCTAATCGAGTAGGCCTATGATCAAAGGTGTTCCAGCCGTGACCATCCCATCTTTATTCAGACATTATGCAGAAATAGTGCATCCAGGATCAACTTATCCAATGTGTCCTTCCTCTTTTAAGACTGTAGGACGTGATTTGAGGCAAATTTTGCTGCTATTTCTAGCTGGTCGAGCGACCACGCACAGGCTCCCTCGTTGGCTCCCTAGCTGGTATTTTATGGAGGTGGGTGACATAGTAACCAAAGGCACAGAGCGATAAAAGAAACAGTGATTGTGTGTGTGTGTGTGTGTGTATGTGTGTATGTGTCTGTGTGTATGTGTTTGTGTGTATGTGTTTGTGTGTATGTGTGTATGTGTCTGAGTGTATGTGTTTGTGTGTATGTGTGTATGTGTCTGTGCGTATGTGTCTGTGTGTATGTGTTTGTGTGTATGTGTTTGAGTGTATGTGTTTGTGTGTATGTGTTTGTGCGTATGTGTTTGTGTGTATGTGTCTGAGTGTATGTGTCTGTGTATGTGTTTGTGTGTATGTGTCTGTGTATGTGTCTGTGTGTATGTGTCTGTGTGTATGTGTCTGTGTATGTGTCTGTGTGTATGTGTCTGTGTGTATGTGTTTGTGTGTATGTGTTTGTGTGTATGTGTTTGTGTGTATGTGTCTGTGTGTATGTGTCTGTGTGTATGTGTCTGTGTGTATGTGTCTGTGTGTATGTGTCTGTGTGTATGTGTTTGTGTGTATGTGTTTGAGTGTATGTGTCTGTGTGTATGTGTCTGCGTGTATGTGTTTGTGTGTATGTGTTTGTGTGTATGTGTTTGAGTGTATGTGTCTGTGTGTATGTGTTTGTGTGTATGTGTTTGAGTGTGTGGGGTGTGAATGTGCCCATGACATTTTTCCTAGTTTCCGTACCTAGTTATAAAAAAACACTAAAGACAGGTATTTTAACGAAAACTTGACCAAAAAATAAACCGACAAACACAAAAAACAAAAAAAGCGTAAAGTAATATAATATTTAATAGAAGGTTAAACTTTACTTATACCACTCCGTTTTCACCTTTCGGTTCGTCAGTTAACAGTCGGCTAACAAAGAACATACATTTATCAACATATGACTTAGATACCGTTGAAAAGTCACAAAATAATTGAAAGTAAACACGTAATTTAGAGTTAGCGTTGATGAAACGGTTATGTATAGAAACTTAGACGGATAAAGGAAGTAGAAAAGAAAAAAAAGACGAAAAGAAGAAAATAGAAAATAAAGAATAGAGAGAGGGGGGAAAGAGAGAAGAAAGGTAAGGAGAGGGAGTAGCGGTGGAAGATGAAAGAGAAAGGGTTTGATTTACAAAAATTGAAAATATATATAGAGGTTTAAAAAAAAAAAAAAAAAAGCTCTATATTAATGATGTATGTATTTGAATGATGAAGAAAGAGAGATGAAGAAAAAATTAATAAGTGTTAGGAGAAAGACTTTATTGTGTAATGTGTTGTTTTAATGAGAACTTGCATAGCGGTTTATTTATAAAAGCACCAATAATAGAGAGAGAATAAAGAAAGGAGAGGAGGAAGAAGAAGAAAGAAAAGAAAGGATAAAAAGAATTTAAATAATAGTTTAATATATTAATGTGAGAAAGTTATGTAAATCAAGGTGGTACCCCAGCATGGCCGTAGTCCAATTATTGAAACCAGTAAAAGAGTAAACGAGTATAAAGTGTTGAATGTAACGGTATAAATTAAATGTGAAAAATTACAAAAAATAATTCGCGTATCACAGCTGAAATACAATAAATGAGACAGGAGGTGTAACTCTATTGGGTTTTTATCATATGGACTATAGAATTAATTAACGGTGGAGTATTTGTAATTTTTTAGTAAAAATGAAAGCCTGTGTCTACAAAATGAAATAAGCTCAGAATTTCTGTTGAATACATGTCCATTATGGAATAAGATACTGCGTTTCTCAGAGAGGCATAAAACACAAATGTTAGAGATTTGGTTGTAAGCTTTTGCGTGTTCAACATTTTCCAGTTGATAACGAAATTTGTGTGGTTATTTTTTTTAATACACACATGTATTTCCATAAAGTAGTGTCTGCACGCCTGACAGGTATTCTGAAAGTGTATATATGTTGGTTATACCTCATACTGAACATATTTACTATTAAACCCATATACTCTTTAATATTTGGTATATTTACGAGTGGCGCTTTAGCTCAATGAACTATAGAGCTTGTAAAACATTTTCTATTTAAAGGATATGAATTAGGATTTGTATAATTTCATGATTGAATGGGATTAGGAATACATGACAGTGTGAGTTTCGTACGGTTGATGTTAGATAAAGATTTGACCAAATTACAATTGATTGAGGAGTTGACTTTGATATTGTTATTGTTGATATTTTGATATTTCTGATGTTCGGAGAAGTGTTTACGTACAAGGTTTCATAACTTTGTTGCAATACAAGTGTTTACTTCAAGATTACAATGGGGAGTATACCATAATATATTGCGTTGTTTATTTTTTTTCGTCTAAGAGTATTATTACCATTATTTCTAAAGTACTTTTCCTTATCCTTAAAACCACTCTGTGGTAAAATTCTATTATAACAATCTGCTACATTATGAAATCAATTTTTTATTGTATAAGATGCTAGATAGTCGGAGGTTAATATTTTTGGATACAATTTTTAAGAAGGCCGGTGGGTGGCTTGAATTCTTGTGGATATACTGTAAAATCGCGTTGGGTTTTCTATAAGAGTGGTATTGGTAAGTATCTAAGTTTAAGGTGATGCCAAGAAAATAAACTATTCTAAGGTTAATGTTAAATATAATTTTCAAGTTCAAATCTTTAAATAAATTAATGAGATGTTTCCTAAATCTATTTGTTTATTGGTTATTCATGTTACGTAGTATCAAACGGCAATCATAGCGATATAAATCACCTCGTAAAAAATTATATTTAGAGTAGATTAGATGCAAATAAATTCGAAAAAATCTGACGAAACTTTTGAACCCGTGCTAACATCAAAAGAAGAGATACCATTTTTATTTACCCACAGGCTGTTGTGTGAGGGTAATAGGCATTTTCTTGCATGCGTAACGATTTTAGTATCGAATTCACTCATGGGAACGTGATTGTGAGCGAAAGTTAAAGTTTTTTTTTACGTAAGATTGGTAACTGAGGGGTAATAATCTTTAATATCAGTCTGGGTGAATTCGTATTGGTGTTTATTGTTGATGCCATTAAAACTATTTTAAAGCGGAAATGATATAGTTCCATAATGGTAAATTGCAAACTTCTTTAATTTTAAGGATTATTTTATCCAGACATTTTTTGCTAACAATACCTTTTAATTGAGTTGATAAGTCTAGTAGATAGGTTACTCAAAAATTAATTTTATGGCCCTTAAAGGTGATATACGGTTTGTGTAGAACTAACATTCCAGCCCTATCATTTATACTCAGCATTCCACTATCCGTACCATGTCCACTATCCGTACCATGTCCACTATTCGTACCATGTCCACTATCCGTACCATGTCCGCTATCCGTACCATGTCCACTATCCGTACCATGTCCACTATCCGTACCATGTCCACTATCCGTACCATGTCCACTATCCGTACCATGTCCACTATC
>JAOPJM010000754.1:4412645-4423262 GCA_027124095.1 Muusoctopus leioderma | reverse complement strand
TTCATACATATATATATATATCATTATATATATATATATATACACATATATATATATACATATATATATATATATACATATATACACACACACATATATATATATATAAATATATTAATGAAATAAATATAATTCCAGGAATCTGGAAAAATGTGTTTTTTAATGTAAAATTCCGACGTCTTCCAGAAGGCTGCACTTAAGGACCTCAAGGGGTGGCATACGGCATTTAGGCTGCGGTTCCGCCACCCTTGCTCTATTACCTTAGCCAGTTACGTTGTATAATATACTCTTAATATACTTATAATATATGTACACTGACGTGGACACTTGTTGCATTTTCAAGTGCGTAAAAACGTTGATATTCTAAACGGAGAGTAGAGCTCAGTTGTGTTAGTATCATTTATGACTTTGCCTCGGTTATTGTCGATGTACCTGCTGAGAAAGCATCCACATTTGAGAATTGAAACTGTGTTGCAGAATCGCCTCACCGGTTTTCTTACTTCATTTGTTTTTATTTATAAATGTTTTACTTTACTTTAAAATTATTTGCCATGGACGTTTTTAATTACTGTCTGAGAAATTAAAATTACTTATGCAATCATTTTCTTAAATTTTAATTACGAACACACTTTACTGTTTTATCAATCAATAATAATGAACTTCTATTTAAAACACTTTTAAAATCCGAAAAATTTACCTTTTATTTTATGAAATTTATTTAAAAAGAAATAACATTCCTTAGTTGTGTAATTTTATAACTAATTTAAAGTGAGAATTAATCAGAACAAACTGAATATTTCACCTGAAAACGTTTAGATCTAAAAAGAGAAATAAATAAACGAAAACAAGAGTAGGAATGAAAAAAAAAAAACAAAGAAAACAAAGGAAAAAATATACAAAGAACGAAACAAAATAGAAGAATGAAACAAGGATTGAAGTAATTCAATTAGGAAAGCAAGCTTTTAGAATTACAATATAATGTTATTTTAGGATTGACTTTAATTATAATTTATTTGGATGTGTGAATTTTCGAATTAACCATTAACCGTGGTATATATGTAATTTCAACAGCACATCTTCAATTTGTAACATTGAGATGTAAAGTAAATAAACTTCACTTGGAATCTTTATGGCTCTTTTATTGTTAAAACATTATCAAAGAAAAGAGACACTAAATGATAGGATTTAGGCTGAATTATGTCCTTAGAATTCTTGTCTCAAAAAAAAAAAAAAAAAAGAAAGAAAATGAAAGTATGTATATCATTATTTTTTTTTTAGATATAAGAGATATTGGAGTAGTGGAAGTGAGGAAGATACGGATTAAATACCTTACACTATTTATGTCTAACCTCTGAATTCCGAATTCAAATACAGACCATCAGAGTTGATACTGCCTCTCGTAAACACCGGAGTCGATAAAATAAGTAGCAGACATTTACTGAGGCTAGGGAGGATCTAATTGTCAGAAATCGTTCATGACACCTGCCTAGACTTCTAATACCTTATTACACACACACGCACGCACGCGCGCACACACACACACACACACACACATACACACACACACACACACATATAGTAAATATGACTTAGAAAGAGAGAGGGAGAGAGAGGCAGAGAGGGAGTAATAATATACGAGGTAGGGAGGAGTCATATTATATGCGGTATACTATACGAAGTAAGGAGAGTGCCATAATATATGAGGTGCTGAGAGTGTCATAGTATATGATATAGGAGAGTATCATTATATATATGGTAGCATGAATGTCATAATTTATGAGGTAGTGAGTGTCATAATATATGATGTAGGGTGAGTGTCATAATATATGATGTAGAGTGAGTGTCATAATATATGATGTAGGGTGAGTGTCATAATATATGATGTAGGGTGAGTGTCATAATATATGATGTAGGGTGAGTGTCATAATATTCGGGATAAAGACTGAGATACAGATTGTTATGCTCAGTTTAAACCGTTTGGTTTTGCTTAGATCCCTGATGCTCATGGAAAAAGATGCCAAAACGAAACATTTGACCATCTTTCCAATGTCCACGTGCATTGTTAATAGAAAACAGTATTTGTTGGTTTAGTATCTAGCGTCGTGTAGCAAGAGTTAAGGCTCTGTATTCAATTATCTACACCATTGAATGGCGCTGAAAGGGCCATAAAATTCATATTTTCAATTCCTACTGAAGTAACGTTCACATGATGCTTATTTTCGCAAGCCATTAGTCCGTTGAGTTACCGGCCTTGATTTTAGTCTTAAACCCAAGGACTCAAGAAAGAATATACTGGTACTGTCTCCTGTAGACCTGCTCCAGTCTATAGGAGAATATGAACTCAGTACAGCAAATTTAAGAGATTCTCGTTAATTATAGAGTGCTTCTGGTACTTACAGCAGTGATATGTACCTATAATTGATGACTGTTTTACAGTTAGATGGAGTGAGCCAGTGAGAGTTAAATGTCTAGTTCATGGACATAGTTTGGTGAAGGTGACGAAATCCGAAACGCCAATCTTTCGGTTGATAAGCAGAAAATATATCAGTTCTATCAGTAGCGACACTCAAAGATAACATAGAAGGAAGGTATTAAATTCTCCGAGATTGAACTGAATTAGATGCTTATCAAAAATAGCCTGGATCACTGCCACTTCATTATATAAGTCATAGACATTTTCAGAATGCCAAATTTCATTCAATACTTATAATACAGAGTGAGACAATTGGTTAGATTGTTTGCTTTGTTACTCAAGAATATCAAGATAGTTAGCGGCGGAGATAGAAATATTAATATTGGATATATGTAAGCCAAAATTCTATTTATTGGCGTTAGAGCAAAGAATAATGTATCGTAGTGACAAAACGCCAGATCCGCGAGTTGGAATAGTCAATAGCAGGTTTGGTTATGTAAGAACATATTTCTTTAAACGAGAAACATTTCGTTATCGGCAGTAACGCTATTCAGTAAGTGGTGTCTATACTACCGTGGCTGTAGTCGTTGCTATAATGGTGTTGGGGAAGCTTTAGGATTATAATGGATTTAATTTTACGGTAGCAGATATAGTTTAACATAGCAATAGCTATATTTCAGTAGCGGATGATACGTTGTAGCATTATAATGGTATCTGTTGTTATATATTTGCTGCTATAGGTTTTGGTAGTGGTAGCTGTCTATGTGGATTGGTAGTGGGGACAACTGCAGGTGTGAGGAGGTGTAATTCTGTTTGTAATGTTGTGATGGTAGTTGTAGTGTGTAAGTGTCCTTTTTACTGCTGCTGAGACTGGTGAGAGGGAGGAAGGAAGGTATCCTCAGACCAGAGACCTGGCCCGAATGCTTGCAACAGAGTGGACTCCGCTAAAGGCATCCCCAAATGTTAGGTGGTGGTATTAAACCGGGTGACGTATTAAGTCTACCACCAAAGTAGGCCATAGCGGGATTTGAAACACAAAACGCAAAGAGTCGGAACAAATACCGCAAGGCAACAGACAGTCAACCGCCCTAGACTAGTACTTTATTTATCTACCCAGAAAGGATGAAAGGCAAAGTTGACCAATGATTGTGGGGTAGTGGTAGCTATAATTTTTCAGTAGTAGCTGGAGTCGTGTGGCTAAGGCTGTAGATGGAATTTTTACCATTAGTGTTGTGTCGTAGCTTTAATAGTATGGCGATAGATTTGCTACGTGCTATAAGTTTTTAAGATATGATGATGGCTATAATTATCTATAATTTAATCAGATTAGTGTTCATAGCATTTCCAAGCTATCACACGATTGAGAAGTAGGAAGGTTGAGTAAAATTTATGTAATTTCTGGTCAATTTGAACTTCTAAAGGTAGTTACTGTTGAGGTCTTACAGGGGGCGAGTGAGTTGCAGAGGGTAAGATTTATAAGGATTGAAAAAGTGCTTGGTAGGTGACATAAAAGACGAAGTACCATGAGGATGGTGGGGTCAGGATTAGTGATTCAAACAAGTGGTGTTATGTAGTAATGACATATATTTAACACATTTAAAGTAGCTGCGGAAGAGTGAAAGTGTTATAGAAAGATACTGCTAAGCGATGGGTAGGATTTATAGTTGCAGTGTGTTGGTGAGTGACATTCGACAATCGGGCCGATGGCCTTTATTGAATACAGCAAAGAATATATGTATGTGATTAGTACTCTTGTGTAGGGTGCATGGTGTAATGTAAGATGTAGGATGTAGTGTTGCTGTTGTTGTTATTTAGCATCAAGTCGACCTTGATCAAACAGACGTATGATCAAAAGTATTCCAGCTATGAGCACCTTGTTTTTATTTTAAGATAATGTATCCAGAGAACATTATCTAAGACAGAAGAGTGTGGTTTGAGGGTTATTTGGCTGCTATTTCTAGCAGGTGGAGTGGCTATATAAAGGCTTCTTTATTGGCTCAGGGTGTGGTATATAATGCACCTGCAACTTTTTAGGTTCAACAGCTATGTGACAGCAACATATTTACTGGTTTTGAAAATATTTGTGATGCAGCCTTGACTACGTGCGACATGCGTATTCCACACTAGTGAGTGTGAGGATTTTAGCTCGGTGTTTATGTATAATGATGATGCTGTATTATCGTTACGTTTGTTTTTCCAAATATGTAGTACATATATCTTAGTTCCGTTGAATAAATATACAAGATATCCGCTATATCAAAGAGTATCCACGTCTGCTAAGAGTCGTTGATGTTAACTGTAAATGGAATCTGAATACTAAAGGATAGAAAATTAGAGAAAGCTGAGGGAATATACGAGCAAAGAGGATGTCGAGATGAGAGAATAAGGAATAGAACATATTCTGTCAAACATATACTGAAATGGATCTGAGAGAAAATACGATCTGACAGAAAATTCATAAAGCAGATTATTGCGGTTATGTTGAATCTATATCCATGTAGATTATGAGAATGTTTTCGTTTCAGACAATATGGTTGTTGTTGATTAGCTGAGGTCAACACCGATCGAGAAGATCTATGATCAAAGGTATTCCAGTCATGAGCATCACGTCTTTTTGTGTATCAGGGACTCAATTATCTAATTGCAGTGGTTCTCAAACATATTTTGTCAGGGAAGCCTAATATAATTTCCCTCAAAAATCGCGGAAACAATACATATAGTTTACAGACAACTTCCACCACCCTAATTTGAATAAGTCATTAAATAAAGCAAAAATTGTTTTAGAGAGAGAATTTGTTTGAAAATCGTGAATACCATTTTTTTAATAAAATTAAATTTTATTAAAGTTTATTTATAGACACCTTATCTTACGGAACCCCATAATTGTTTGCAGAACTGTGGAGATCCTCGGAATCCACTTTGAGAAACGTTGATCTATTGAGTACATCCTTTTTGTAAGACAGCACAGTGTGGTTTGAGGGAGATTTGGCTTCTATTTCTAGCAGAGGATGTGACCGCATAGAAGTTCCTACGTGGCTTTTATCTACGTTTTCAGAGAGGAGATCATGTGTATGTGTACGTGTGTGTGTGTATGTGTGTGCATGTGTGTTTGTGTGTGTATGTGTGTGTATGCATGTGCGTGTGTGTATGTGTGTATGTGTGCGTGTGTGTATGTGTGTGCGTGTGTTTGTATATGTCTGTCTGTGTGTATGTATGTCTGTGTGTGTGTATGTATGTCTGTGTGTGTGTATGTGTGTGTGTGTATGTATGTATGTGTGCGTGTGTGTATGTATGTGCGTGTGTGTATGTATGTGTGCGTGTGTGTATGTATGTGTATGTCTGTATGTATGTGTGTGTGCATGTATGTGTCTGTGTATGTATGTGTGTGTGTATGTATGTGTGTGTGTGTGTGTATGTGTATGTGTGTGTATGTATGTGCGTGTGTGTATGTATGTGTGTGTGTGTTTGTATGTGTGTATGTGTGTATGAGTGTATATACAGCAGAAAGCCTCTGACTCTGCATAGACCTAAACTATACACACACATTCACACACACACAGATATATTATCATTAGTATTTATCTGTCTCATGCAATTATGAGGCATAGAGTAAATTTCTTAAACTCAAATTGTTGTTTACTAAACGGATATACATATCAATGGTTAATTATGACTAATGCCGATATTTTGGCATGTTAGTGATCATGGTATATTGAACTCAACATTGCAAAAGCCTTGCCAATCATAGTATTAAGCTATATCATTAGTTCTTATTACAGTTTCATGGAATGTACCAATGAGTTTTACATGTTTTAGAAATGGACTCAACGTCCTGTATCAAACGTCGATCAAACGCTAATATGATGGAGAGTTGCAACCATGCTGTAATATGAGAAACAAAATGCGAAATAATTACAACTGTCAATCTGTCAGCGGACACATATATGATTGCTTACACTGGATAACATTGGATCAATGTTATCTAGTGTAAGTAATTATATTAGCTTCTTATATTACAGAATGGTCGTAACTGACCGCCAGCGGTTCGACGTTTGATAGAGAGCTTTCTGTTCGTTTCTAAACCACGTATCTCTACTAGACATATCATATTCACTAACATAGGCATAGTAGCTCAATACAGCCATATTGAAATACTTACTGTGACCATATTGGATCATGTATTACAACTACAGCAGTTCACAAGCTGTTGCCACATTTTATCACGTACTGAAGACATATTTAACGCTCCTATGTGTTGCTGTAGTATATTTCAAGTTTCGGAATCGTTATGGTAGCTACTAGATGCATAGCATTGTGGTTAAGATGTTCGTCTCGCAAACAGGTGTATCAGAGTTCGATCCCATTTCATGGCGCATTAGGCAAGGGTTTTCTATAGTGGTCTCGTGTTGACCAATGCCTTGTCAGCGGAATTGTTAGACGGCAACGGTGCCCAAGCCGGTCGTGTATATATATATATATATATATATATATATATAGTTGCCTTTCTAAGGCTGGCTCAACTTCACATCTCAGAACTCATCTTCATACTATTGGCCCAAATTACACAAACTTCATTCCAGCAGACACGTTCATATGCCATATTTGTAGTAAGACATGTAAGTCCCGCGCCGGTCTAAAAAATGGCATTTAAATATCCACAAACCAGACAAGACAAACAATACTGTGCCACTGGAGGTGAGACATATTTGCACTGTTTGTAATGCACATTTCAAACAGCTATCGAGGCTCAAGAGCCACTTACGTGCTCATCCACGGAAAAAGCACATCTGACGAGAAGTAGTCAAGCTTTGAATAGGAGCAGACTACCCCCATATGTATGTATATATATAACCTACGATAGTAGACATGTAAACATGTCATATATACTTATTTCTCTAGATTGAAAATATAATGATATATATAGTGAACCTTCGTTAAATCGGGCTCTGTTAAACCGAATATCGGATTCGGATAAACCGGAAGAAATCTGTGTTAAGAGAGTGTCATTGTTGATTTCTGTCGCCATCTTTGTGTATCAGTGTTGTAGGGGCGTATATTCTAGGTGTACTCAGTCAAGGATGGTAAATTCACCACAAATAATATGCTCACTCAATAATATAGTCATGGATCATAATGGGGAAACTAATTTTTCTGTTCCTTGTTATGAAATAGTGTGGCAGTTGTTCTGAGATATCCCTGAATACTAGTTGTATCATGATATGTACTGGGTGGATGGCAGGATAATTGGAGAGTGACAAAAATAAGAACTGAAGGGGAACGACATTTTATCAGTACGCATACTGCTTATTATTGACTTTTACGCCTATCTCTAAGAAATATACGCTTTCTTTCTAGCACTCCGCACTCTTCACCTCATTAACTAGCGTCTTAATTCACCTACTATTCGAATTCATTCGCCCCTCCGCTCCTTGCTTCTTTCTATCTATATTCACCTTGTTACTTATAAGACTTACTCGTTCTTATTTGCTTTCAGATCCCCTATAATTAAAACCAAGTTTTTGTAGTGAAATGTATTCTTTTATTCTTTTATTTGTTCCAGTCTATTGACTGTGGCCATGTTGGGGCACCGCCATAAATATAAATTCGTTGAAAATATATTAACTGAAACTGATTTTCTTTATAATAATTCTGTTCTCGTAGTATCATAATATAATTTGGCCGTAATTTGTTTTCAGATCTGATAATACACACTTAGAAACAAAGATTAAGGCAAGCCGAAGTAGCCTAAAGTTTGTATGTATATTTTTGAGTAATACTTACGCCAGACTAGTAGGTTCAGCACGATAGCACAGTGCACACCCTGTGACAATAATCACCTTCAACACGAGACAACCTATGTTGCCCTGCAATTTTCGCTGATATTTCAGTGATTAGGGATCTTTCAGCTTTGTATTTTATATCATAGCTTCAAGGGAGAGTATTAATCTAAAGAAGAAGCATGTGAACCTATCTGTGAACCAGAAACTGGAATTCATAAGGATATCAGAGGATTGTACTTCCGTGGCGTGTGTTTGCGAAGAGTATGGTGTTAAAAAGCAGTTTCACACATACGCAAGGCTAACGACAAACTTACTGCATTTTCTTTGAAGTATAATGTTGATGGAAATTATAAATCATCATCTGTTGGTGCAAGGAAGCGTATGAGAGTTGCAAAAGATACAAATCTTGAGGAAGAGGTGATGAAATGGTTTATCCATATGGTAACAACGTCCGTGATGTAGAAATTCAAAGTACTACTGCCAAGCTAACTAGGCATCTGGGTATAAAATATTTTGAAGCTAGTGACGAGTGGTTATGGCGACGATTTAGAAATCGCCTTGGAATGGGTAATAACATTACCCATGGTGAAGTAGGTAGCACACCAACCGAGGAAATCGAACTATTCAGGAAGAGGTTAAATGACTTAAGTATGAAGGGCTCCTAATTTCCCAAGTGTATAATGGGGATGAAACTGGGTTGTAGTGGTGGTCACTATCCCGGAATACGCAAGCTTTTAAGAATGAAGACTCCACACCTGGTCCTAAATTAAGAAAATAACGTTTTCGGCGTTTGTGTTGTGTGAACGCAAATGGTATGCCTCTTTTGAAATTAGTGATGTGGGGTTGTCAGCACGTCCACGAGTTTTGAAAGACAAAATGCACCAGCTATCAGTGCATTATTACCATTCCATGAAATCATGGTTCAGCATGCGTATCTTCAATAACTGTTTTTTCTCGGATTTCATTCCTGTAGTGCGTAAATACCAGGAAGATATCCCCAAACTTTCTGCTGATGTGGTGAAGGCGTTACTAATTTTGGTGACCACCCAGGTGGTTACCAACTTGTCAATCATGCTGGTAAATTAAGGTGCATGTCCTTGCCACCCAATCTTACCTCCATGATCCAGTAAATAGATCAAGTTATAATTGTAACCTGCAAGAGATTATACCAACGAAGATATTTGGACGAAGTTCTCGTGGTGATAGAAGAGGACGATCTTAGGAAAGACACGTGAGGACAAAAAATGTTCAGTAACACCAAGAACTACAACCTCAAGTCTGCGATATTCAATTTAGCAGCTCCATAGAAGGCAATTTAGACTACCACTCTAGCTAATGCTTGGAAAAAAGCTTCTGTACGGTGTGGAGATAGAATACGATTTTGAAGGATTCGAGGCAAGAGATATTCACCGTATACTTCAGAAGGTAAGCGAAACAGATGTCACAGAAGGTGACATCAGAACCTGGCTAGAAGACACAGAGAGTGACACTGGATACCAAGTGATAACAGAAGAAGAAATAGCGAATGAAGTTCTCTTTTGTTACAACAGAGATAGTGAGAATGATGAAAACGACGAACCATTGCCCAAGAAACTAAAACTTTCTGTTATACGAGAATCCCTTGATAACGTCATTTCGTACATTAACTTGTCAATAGAAACTGATGTTTAGCAATATTATCAATATCTTAGAGCCTTAGGGGAACTCATAATCCGGAAGCAGTATCAGTTAAGTAAACAACTGAAACTCGACTCATTCTTCAAGCCAATGCGTCCTAACCTTGCTGCAGTTAACTCAGTCCCTGCTCAGTCAAGTCAGACTTCTACGAGTGGGAGTCAAGGACGAATGTAGCATCATAGCTCTAATAACTCGTAATGACAAGCTATCACCGCTACCTCTACCACTGTATCACGCTCAACAGTTATCTACCACAGGTAAATGAAATTAACAATTTATGGTAATATTAGATAATCATATGAAATATATATTTATATGTTTTACATAGTTATAGGATGTTTACAGTATATTCTGTAATGTTGTTATCATGTTCAGCGTATAGTGTATATATTTCCAGTATAGTATATGCATACAAAATTAACCCCTACCATCGGTTAACTCGGATAATCGGCTAAAACGATCAGGTTTCCCCATATTAGTACGGTTTAACGAGGTTATATATTCAAGTGTTACAGTTTGTCAACGAAAGAGGAAGAGAGTACTCAATATATGATGTAGAGTATATTTTTCATTTAAAGTAGATTCTTTTCCTCACATCGGGATTTCACGCCATTGCAGTCTTCACCTGAAGTTAGTGTGAAGCTGGAGCAGAGATAAAAATAATTTAGTTTACATACATACATACACACACACACACACACACACACACATACATACATACATACATACATACATACATACATACAT
>JAOPJM010000754.1:4317223-4335127 GCA_027124095.1 Muusoctopus leioderma | reverse complement strand
TGATCACATTAAGATTTTGTATTGTTATTTTATATATTTTTTATATATTTTTTATTGTTTTGTGTAATATTGTATATGGTAATGAAATTATGTGTGTATATATATGAAATCAGAAATGTATATATGTATATACAGGGCCGTCGAGAGAAAAATTTATTGTCAGAGCGAGACTAATTTTACGCCCCCCCCCACCAATAATTATAAAAGCAACACGGGGTAATTTTAATTGTTTACATATTACCAAAGATCTTAGTATGACTAACCGGCTTTTTAGTTTTTCAGAAGTGCTTTGCATGCTTTCTTGTGTGCAAAGTTTTGTATAATATATCTGAAATCAATATTTCGGCTGAGTTCCGATTCGATGCTGAGTCGAGCTAAGGCCACCAGACGACCTTGTGACATGTTCGTTCTGAGATAGTTCTTTATCAGTTTATGTTAACTGAATGAAAGTTCTGCTGAGGCTACTGTTGCTGGCATCATGAGAAAAATCCAGAGTGATGCACAAATATTTGGAAGGGTGTTTCCCAACTTGTATTTATATATTTTGTTGAGTATATCCATGGGTTTAAGTTGTAGTTACCAAAAGTTTGCACTGTGTATCATAGTTGTCATGTCAACTCATTCGAAAGTTCTTTGCCATTTACATCAGCATTGTAAATTTCTGCAAATGACATGGCACTTTGACGTCAAAAGATTTGCCGTATAGACAGATATTACCAGAGGAATGAAAAAGTATCAGAAATTTTCTTTGTAGCTTCAAATCTTCTTGTCAGACCACCAATGACAGAATCGACAATGACATAAAAAACAGATTCCGAAATAATGATTCTGCATGTGTCAGGATCCTTTATCTGGCTGTTGAGGAAATGAAACTTACTGCTGTTGCCAAAAGTGAAAGTGATATCCTAAAATCAAGGAAAACTCTTCGTAGGCCGGCAAACGAAATGATACTAGCTGGTGTGGTTTGACAAAGTAAAAGTGGACCATTATATTCAAGGATCACCGAAGGAAGAAATTCAATAGTTGATAGTATTTAAAGAACAAAAATATTCAATAACGAAAGTATTTTGTAATTAATTGGGTACGCTAAACTCCAATTTCACCAAAATTTTAACTTTAAATTCAACTTTAGTAATAATGAATTATTAAGAAATAGAAATATCAGTACTTCCTTTCGTTTAATTTCATTTTTTTAAAAAGAATTTAAACATTTTTACATACGTTAATATTTATTACGGTAATAATTTCTAAATGGTTTCTTGGATTTCTTGGAAACTGATGATAGTCTTGTGTCGTAAAACGAATCAATAGAAATTTCAGAAGAATAGGAAAGTATATTTGCTAGTAAGAAGTGTAGAATATAATGTTTTGTTGCTTTGGTTCTTCGTCTGAGGGTGAGCAAATAAGGAAATAAAACTGAAGTTGACGGATTAATTTGGTAGGGAAGAGGTGGCTAAGCAAAATGGGTGGTATGAGAGGGTAAGAAGAAAGGAGGCAAGGTGAAAAAAGAGTATGGTCAATCGGACAGGAAGGCAGATGGGTAAATTATTTGATACAACACAATTATGAATATAGAGAAACAGTTACGATGACAGATTGGTTTATTGTGGAGTGGATAGAGGTGGGTAAGAAGTTCGGTAAGAACAATTGCTCAAAGAACCACACACATACCTTGTGGTTTTTTAACAAAAAGTTTTTATTATATCATTATTTTTATTATTTTATTATAAAAAAATGATTGGTTAAATACCCACAAGTGCATTTTCAACTTCAAAAGAATTTTTTTCTATATTTCTACTTGTGTGTGAGAACACTTATTTTCCTATATATATATATACACACACACACACACACACACACACACACATATATATATATACATATATAAATAAAATAGAGCGCTCTACACACTTGTTTGTTAACACACATTTTCGTAACTATATATATACATATGTATATACAAATATATATATACATACATATACACACACACATATATATATATATATATGCTTATATAACATGCACGTCATTAATAAAAAAATCGTCAATGTATATATATTTACAAAATCATAGAAAGAGAGGCGTTTGGGAGAGGAATATGTTTTATTGACGATTAGCTCTCATTTGAAAAGAGGGAGATAGTATTTATAACTATCTCTATCAAATATATCACATTACTGAACGATTTTGTTTTTAAAAGCTGTCTGACAACTAAATATTATTGATACATTCTTATCAATAAACCAATACTGATTTTAATCATAATGATACTACTACTACTACTACTACTTCTACTACTACTACTACTACTACTACTACTACTACTACTACTACTACTAAACTACTACTACTACTACAGATAATAATAACAATAAATAATAATAATAATAATAATAATAATAATAATTCTTTCTAATATTGGCACAAGGCGAGAAATTTAGAGGAGGGTAAGTCGATTAAATCGACCCTAGTACTTGACTGGTACTTTGTTTATTGACCCCAGACGGATGAAAGGCAAAGTTGGCCTCGGTGGGATTTGACCTGAGAACGTAAAGAGCCGGCGTAAAGAGCCGGAATAAATACCGCAAGGCATTTTGTCTGGCGCTCTGACATTTCTGCCAATCCATCACCCTAAATAATTATTTCTAATATTGGCACAAGGCCAGAAATTTAGGGGAGGGGTTAAGTCGAATAAATCGACCGCAATACATGACTGGTACTTTGTTTTATCGACCCCAGAAGGATGAAAGGCGAAGTTGACCTCGGCGGGATTTGAACTCAGAACAGTGAACCAGAACGAATACTGGAAGGCATTATGTCCGACACCGCTAACGGCTCTGCCAATTCGCCGCCTAACACCGGGTGATTTTAATAATATCGAATATATTAAAAACTACAGATGGAATCGAAAAATGACGAAATGGTTGAAGGATAACCATGTAATAGCTGTAAATTGTATTGATCATTATCTCATGTAAGTAATGTATTACGAACGTTCATAGTGGTTAGCGATCTGATACAACTTGTAAACAAGCTAATGGAGACCCAGACTAAGCCCCGTCCTCTCAGACAAATAAATGGCAAACAATAAAAACAAAAACCGTAGAATTCGGGCCAAGGTCAATAAGAGAATGCGTACTTTGTATCTGTTGCATAAGAAGTACGAAAAATGGATCATACAGAACCTGATATCACCAGAAAGTAATAAAACGGTACCCAATAAAAATGACGAACATCCCAATAAAGGTGAAGATTTTACTCCTTAAGTCTCGCAAATATAACAGAATATGCATAAATGGGCACGGCAGGAATAGGCTTCTATTGTATTTGCATATTTTACAGCCTCAATCTACCAAAAAAGGAAATAAAACTACAATAATGTTTTCCTATAGAATTAGGAGGGACACTAACCTGGATCTAAACGTAACGTTCGACACCAACACACAGGCTAACTAATGAAGATGAATTCTCAACACCAGAAACAAATCAGATCTCGAAATAGGATATCTAAAAGAAAGAATACTTACCGAAAACATAAGTATCGAACATAAAACAAACAACAAAAATGAAGACACTCGTGTCATCAATCAAGAACGTAGACTTAACACATGCAAAAGAAACGAAGTAAATAACAAATTACAACAAAACCAAACATTATTACAACTACAGTATACTGACCAACAAAAACCGAACTAGAACAACACAAGCACAAATATAAATATATAAATACAAAGAAATACTAGTAAGATTTATTAATGGAAAATTTTAAAGTTGGAAATCATGAACATGCTAATCTAAAGTTGGAAGTAAAGAATTAGAAACTATAGTATATCTTCCTATGGACGGACGAAAGTAGTATCTCCCAAGGATAATGCTCAATGTTAAAATAGAAACTACAATTAAAACGCATTCTCAATAAAAAAAAAACTGTCACGGGCATCAATATCACCAGGTTAAACGAAATAATACATCCAGCCGCCACTGACGTTATAAAGTAAATTGGGTACTCACTGAGATCTACATAAACAGAAATATCACAACCTGTACAAACAACATGAAAAGCAAACCTACAAAAAGATGGAAAATAAGAGATAATATCTCTCAATCTTTAATGAAATCAATAAAGAATCTACTGAACTGAGCAAGAAGAAGAAGAAACAAGCACTAAAGAAATATAATAATTATAAAAAACGAATTCAAAGACAGGTATCCGAAATCAATGATACATGGAATAAGAGATTCTCGCTAAATCCAAGTGGCACCTTGGACAAGTGTTATAACCGATACCTTATGAATACAATCATTAGTTTCTCGCATGAGTTACCCTGAGGTATCTGTTCTGGCTCTTTGCGTTCTAACGTTAACAACGTTCTGAATTCAAACGCACGCACCAAAACAAATATCAATAGAGGAAAAGAAAACGGGGGAAAAGGGTCTAAATCGGTGCGCTGAGTTATGTCCTTTTACGCTAAATATGTCAAAATATAACTATCCGATGAACAGAGATAAATAAAATAAGTACTAGGCTGAAAAATATACAGGAGTCGATATGATCGATTACAAACCCTCAAGGCGATGTTGCAGCCTGACCGCAGGTCAGGAAGGAAATTTTCTATGTGATATCAGTGGTTCATAATATAGGCAATTTCCACGGCCGCCTGTATCGATGTGTTCAGAGCCTAATAACATTATCGGTTGGTAATCCAGTCACCAATGCAGTGTTGAAAAACATTTGTATTTTCTTTATTTGTATTATTCATTTCCTTTGGCTGAATGCACTCGGCGATGGAATCAACGAATATCTTGAGTGTTATGAGTTTGGGAAAGATGCAAGGTATAATCTATCGAGAGGCTACATTAGTTAGCATAACAACACGGTTTATCATTCCCTTGTATCTTCTACTCCAACCTCAGCGGTCTCCTCTAAACTGCGAAACTACCGAAGTAGGGCCACCAAGGGCAATGAGAACATTCGTCGACATAAGACTAATTTATAATTTCTTACATAGGCACAAGGCCAAACATTATCGACGCTAATTAATATCAAAAATATATACAGGGCTTTATATTGGCAGAATCGGTTGGGTGTAGTATTTTTCTATATCCATTTACATTTTGAGTTTAAGTCCCAACGATGTGAAGTTTAACTTTCAACCTTGAGTGATCGATAAAATTAATACTAATCAAATACTGAAGTACAAGTTTGTAGCTCTGTTTAAATGCTAAAAATCAATAGAAAAATATAAATTAATAGCAGCCAATGTAAAATATAATAGCGTCAAATAAAAGTGTTATCCAAGTTGTGCTCACGATTCCCTAGACACTTCTGTCTATACGAAACTCAGCAAATGTTCCAATACAAGCTGTCAGTGTTCAACATAACTTATACGAATGTATTATTTATAATGTGACGTTCATTTATTGATAACATTCATTTTCGATCTCACATTTAACAGGGAAATATATTATACAAGGCATGAGCAACCTGCAGCCCTTCGGACCTTTTGTACGGTACAATTTTATGAATATATCACTATAACAGAATGAAAGGGAATGTTGATCTTAGTGGGATTTGAACTCAGAACATAGAAGGCTGTAATTAAATACAGGACGGTATTTTGTCTTACGCTCTAACGATTCTGACAAGAAGGAGATGAAGAGGAAGTAGAAGAAGATGAAGAAAGAGAGGAGGAGAAGAAGAAGTGACGAACTCTCTGAGATATGCTAATCCACGGTAAGGGTTATCCAGTGGATATTAGTATCAAGGAACACTAGGAACGGAGGTGCCTACTTATCGAAGTATCAGTCCCAACAGACGAAAATATATCTGAAAGAAAATGGAGGAAGTATCCAAATAGAGATATTGAGAATACGGGAATTGAAAACAGAAACACTTCCTATTATAGTAAATGCATTGGAGATGATTTAAAGCAATGCAAACAAATACATGACCAAGATCCTAGGATACATATATACACAATATATAGAAAATAGCAGTACTAGGCACTACACACTTAATACATAGAGGACTCACAATTCAATAGGAAACACACTAACGAACAAAACACTCCACGTACCTAAGAAGACTATAACAAAACAAATTCATTCTAATATTGGCACAAGGCCAGCAATTTTAGGAGAGAGTAAGTCGATTATATCGCCCCCAGTACTTGACTGGTACTTTGTTTATCGACCCCATACAGATGAAAGGAAAAGTTGGCCTCGGTGGGGTTTGAACTCAGAGAGTAGAGAGCCAGAACGAATACTACAAGGCATTATGTCCGGCGCGCTAACGATTCAGCAAATCCACCACACTCTAAGACTATTAAAAAATAATTATTATATAATTCTTGTACCAAATATATGACTAAAGTGAATATAAATAAAACGATTTGTGTGTTTTGAATAGCTATCATGATGCAAGGATTTCTATCATTCTTTGGCATAAGATCACAAAGTTAGAAGAGAGGTGGGTGTAACTGTGATGCTCATGCATTTCTCTAAGTCGATTATACGTTAAGGAAAGTGAAACTGTTTCATACTGGACTGAAAAATGATATCGTGAAATGACGTCTCATCGAGAAATGTACGGCATTCATCACAATGCAAGCATTAATTGTTTTTCAAATATTACAAATAATTATTTCACACTGGGGACTGATTTTCATCTGTATGTGAGAATTTAATTCACGTGATTCCGTTAACTAAACTAAATTGACCTTTGCAGAGATGTCAGTGTTATGAATATGGCTGTTTTATTGACTGGTAGCTATCAATCTAAGACGACGTTGTGGAGAAAAAAAAATAATCAATTAATTTATTCAAAAGAATGATAAAAAAATTCATGTTAATCACTCGAAAAATCAATAAAAAAAATATTGAAGTTATAGTGATTTCAGCTTTGTACAAATAGAGAAATTCTTGAATTAATGTTTTCTATCATTTTGAGATAAGCCAAAAGTCAGGGAAAGTGGTGAAATTATGGCATCGATTAATTTTTGTATATAACCTGAAAATATACGCTAACGCTGTATTTTTGTCTCGCAGAATCAGCATTTAAAATTATTTTCTCTGTTTCTTTTTCATTTCTAATTCTAATTCCCCTCCTTCTTACCCTACCCTTGTTTTTATATTTTCTCCGATCCCTCTCTAATATTGAGTAGAGTATCGATTAAATCAACTGTTTCTTCTCAGAAAATGTCGGCATTGAGGCCAATGGATTGCACAGTTGTTAAAGTGCCGCAAACAATATCTGGTATTTAGTAATAAGACTTTACACATTTTGAGTTCAAATCTCACGAGGTTAACTTTGCTTTTCATCATTCTGTGGTGGATGATCTAAAATACCAGCCACGTACTAGTGTCGATTTAATCGATTATGGTAAATAAAAGCGTGTTGCCAAGTACCTATATTAGAAATAATTTATTTTACTTTCTCGAGATGGAGGTGGGGGCGAATAAATAGAAGTCCCATTAAATTGTCGTCTGGTATTTAGTTACTTTTATTTACATTTTGAGTTCAAATCCAGCCTAGGTCGACTTTGTATTTCATCCATCAGGTGTCTAGTACTAAGGTCTTTTTAAACCATTATACACTCTCCCAAAATGCGTGGCTCTGTGGTTGCATTAGTAATTATTATTTTTGTTTTGCAGAATGGGAATGTCTATATATGTCGCTGGACATCCAAGGCAGGTGAGGTGAATATGGCTGAAAATCAGTTTGGGACTTTACAGTTTGATGCCTACAAAGAAAACACAAGAAAGGATGGCATTCTGGATGGTTCCAATCTTAAGGGTAAATAATGGTGTGGGGGCATTGTGAATGCGACCCAATAAGGATAACTTTGTTTCTTTAGGACAATTATGTTTCGAGCCTCAAGAAAACAAGGAAGGTTATAGGCAATTTCTCGGCCTGCTAGCAACAACCTATTCTTTACCGTCGTAAAGAGGGAAAAAGTAAAGTGCAGAATGTCAAATTTGAAAGGATATGCTTGAAAACAAGGTAGTATTTTCAGTCAGACGAGAGATGAAGAAGTAAAGCGATATATTCTTTCTTGACTAAGTCTGGTTAGCTGGAGTTTGATGGGGTTAGTTAATTTTTTCCCAACCTCCTCATACTCTGCGGTAACTTAATGTATTCATCTTCATTACATGTTTTTCGTGGTTACTGGTGGGAATGTTTTGATAGCGTGCCACAAACAAGAATACTTCAATCTTGCCTTTGATTCGTGCGGATACCAGCCTAGGTTGCGATTCTTTGTTTTTTTCTTTCCTGTTCAGTCTTTTCAGGTATTGCCCATGTAGGGTCTTTTCAGGACATCTTTTTAGCATAGAATTCTCTAGACCATTTCTTTTGCTTATTTTTATATTTTGCATTTCTTAAATTTCTTGAAGACAGAAACCCGGTTCTGTTGGTTTTATACAGGTTGTGTGGCTATTTGTATTAGTCTTTCGTGATGTTTTACTAGATACTTTTGTAGTCCTACAGTGGATATTTGATAATAGTGTTACCAGTTGCCTAAGAACACTTCCTTCTTGTATTCATCACAAATACAATCTTTCTGTGTCAGATTTTGGGTGATGTATTCGAAATGCAAGCGCCTCGGACAGAATACCTTGCAGTAATATTTCAGGTTCGCTACACACTGAGTTCAAACCCCGTCGATGCCAACTTTACCTTTCATCCATCTGGGGTTGATAAACAAAGTAACAGTCAAGTACTGGGGTCTATTTAATCAACTTACTCCTCCCCGCAAATTTCTGGCATTGTGCCAATGTAAGAAATCATTATTTTTCTTGTTTTGCTGTCTTATTAATTCATTTAGCGTCCATTTTAGAATATTATAACTGTAACTTATTACTGGGAGAGCTAGATTATTGATGCCAATTACATTATTTGTTTTTGAATTTAGCTCTGTTTTAAGTATTGATCTAACGTTTTTAAAATATTCCTTTGTTAAGTTTTCTTTCATATTTGTGTGTTGTACTCTGTCAAGTTCATTGATTCCTAAGTATTTGTATGCCTGTCTTTGAAACAATTTGCTTATCTCTGTTTCTTTATCTAATATGATATTTTTAGTGTTCTTAATTAATTTTCCTCTCTTCAAGGTTGTTTTGATACATTGTCTAATCCGAATCTCTTGTGAATTTTTCTAGTAAATCCGTGTTTCGTCTGCAATTTTTCTCGTGGTTTATCATCTGAAGCGTACAACATCAAGTTGTCCATATAAAAAAATATGATTGATTGTACTCCCATAGCCTTTGTGTTCGAGTTCAGTCTATTTTAACATGTTGGTTAATGATGTTAGCACCATGTAGAAAAGGATGAAGTATGTTTTTATAATTGCCTCTCTCTTCTGACTGTATCTGCAAAAATATTTGCCATTTACTAATGGCGTACTTAATGTATCTACTTATCATTTGTACTCCCCAATGTTTCCAGGATCTACATATGGGAAACACAATAAAAAACCCCTTGGTTGTCACTCCATGCTGTGCACAGACCCATCTTTCTCCTTCTCCAGTCTTCTGTTATGGCTTTGTTGATCAGTAATTTATTCCTACAGTCATATGAGCCTTTGTAGTATTTCTTCTGCTCCCTGGAACCAATTTTCTTCAGATGTGTATTTATCCTCTGCAATATTATTGCAGTGGAGGCTTTGTATGCTGTAGAAACCGAGGTTATTGATTTATGGGTTTTAGGATTTGTTTTTTCTTCAGGTTTATTGATAAGATGGGTTTTTCCCCTCATTAATCCAGTTAGGTGTTGTCTGTGGCTCCGTCAGTATATTATGAAACAGCACCTTATGTATCTCTGTTAAATATTTTTTTAAACATGTATTTGCGATCTTATCATGATCTGGTGTTTTATAATTTGTTTGATTTTTGTAGCGTTACAGCTATTCCTTGTATTGGTATGACGTGCAAGATTATTCATGTGCTGCGCTAGTTGTTGTGAACAATCTTACCCATGGTGTTTCTTTTGCTGTTCATACTCCTCCCCAGAATTATTCTACTTCACCTGCTGTTGATGCTGCATAGATGTCTATTTTATCTTTACATAGTTTCTGACAAAATCGTTTTGGTTTGGAGTCGAACTGTTTCCTTTGTTCAAATAAGTGTTGTCGGTTTTCTTACTGATGGAATCTTTACGAAGCAGCGACAATCTCTTGTTTCAGACGTTCTTTCATTTCCGTCACTCCATTTTTTTGGCTGCTATATTTCTGTCATATTTTCTCCTCCTTCGTTGTTACTTGTGTGGTTTCGGTATTGATTTCATTAAGGTTTCAAAGATATTTTCTCTTATTTTCTCTCTGTTTCTCTATGTTTGTTTTCCATGTTGTTTGCTTGGGATTTTGATATTTCTATAGGAGTAAATCTAAGGGATTACCCACTTTCCGTTGTAAGTACAATGGCTGCTACATATAGTATTTCGTTTAACTTTGTAATATTGACATTCGTGCTATTTATCGCTGAGTTTTATTACTAGGACCTACTTACGTTGATTCACAAGGAGATTTTCTCTTCATGTTAATTCATAATTTTTCCTCCTTTAAATTGCCATGTTCATGATTTCCAAATTTAGACTTTGCTATTCTTAAATCGTCGTCATATTCCCGTTTCTCTATATATTTGTCTCTATTGTTCTTGTTCGGATTTTGTTGGTCAGTAGGTGTTCTAGGGTTTGGTTTTGTTGTCTTTTGTTATTGAATATGTTTCTGTCGCACGTCTATCTTCATGATATACATACTCAATGTTCTTTTTATATTTTTGTCTTGTGTTGTATTCGTAATTTGTGTCTATGTTATATATTCTTTAGTTTAAATAGTCTATTTCCATTTCTGATAGTTTTGGGGGGTTTGAGAATGTATCTTCGTAAGATGCATAATATGTTGTGATTGAACGTTACGTTTAAATCAGGTTATTTTCCTTCCAAATTTTCTAACAGAACAGTGTTGTAGATTTATTATGTGGGTAGAATGTAGCTGTAAAACATGCATTTTGAATAGAAACGTATTCCTCTCGTGATCATTTATGTTATGTGAGACCTGAAAAGTAAACTGCATCCATTATTTTTGGGGAGTATTGGTTTCTTTGTATCTCACACTCCATTTTTCCTAATTTTATGTCTCAAATACAAAGTACGTATTTCTCTATTAACCTTGGCCTGAATGGTATGGTTATACTTGCCGTGTTTACCTATCGCTCCCATTTGAATACACATATTGTGGATGTTTCTACCAATTGGATTATTTATTTCTGTGTGGTGTTGTGTGGACTTATTCCAAAGATAGGTGAGAATTGCTTTCTATTTCACACTGCCCCTTTCTCCAAAGCTGGTTAAGCGATGTGTTCAACTTATATTATCATTCTTGTCGACAAATGAGGGTTTCAATCAGCGGTTTTATTTGAACCAGTTTTCTCACTATGAAATATAAATAAAAAACTATAAGAGTACATTATAATTGTCAAATTTAATGATTTATTTCGTCTAGTAAATATAATAGGTTTTGTACAGGAGAAGATATAGATAACGAAATCGACACCAGCGTTTCACTATAATTTATCTTATCAACAACAACAACAGACGGGAAGTAATAGGTTGATTAATTGTCTAAGTGAAGGCGCGTAGCTTAGTGGTTATATTGTTGTATTCACGATTGTAAGGTCATGGGTTTGATTCCCGGACTGTGCAGTGAGTGCGTTGTGTCCTTAAGACAGTAGGTGTAATTTGAGGGAGATTTCATGTTGCTTCAGTCCACTCAACAACTGAAAATGAGTACTGTCACCGGAAACAAATGTGGACACTTCTGTCAGGATTTGCGACCGACAGATAATATTCAACAACGGAAAAATCAATGGAAATATAGTTTTCGTTGTTCGATTCTGAGGATCGGCTGCGATTTTCCGAACAATCTCTTTCCTTTCACCAATTGTCTAAGCAAATAGGTGGAGAATTGACAGAATCGTTAGCGTGACGTTCCAACTTACGGTGCTCTGAGTTCAGATCCCACTGAAGTTAACTTTGCCTTTCATTCTTTCGGGCTAGATAAACATGGGACCAGTCTTGGGCCGTAAACTGGCGGAATCATTAGAGCGTTGGACGAGATGCCTCGGGATATATATTCCGGCTCTTTGCGTTCTAAGATTTTAGTTTAACAAAAACAGAAGTGTAGAATTCTAAATGATATTTGAGCTCGAAAATTGTCAATAGGCAGATATTATCCTATCCAAAATTGTGTATGTATATGCTCACAAATCGTTCATCTTTCTATAAGCTAAATAATCATTCAACTCTCCAGCATCCTACAAGTAAATTTCCTCCAAGCACATCAAGAAGATGAACAAAATACTCTGTAAATATAATGGTAAAACATCCGGATTAATCTGTCGTTCTTGCTGAAGTAAAAATAATAATAATCACCAAATAAACTTCTTTCTTATTTTTCATCGCATATTTGACATTACTTCAACTGTTTTTTATGTTCTAATCATTAAACTAAATCACATATCATTTATCATGCAAGTAGTACCATCAGATTATATAAATGTTAAACAATTCCCTCTCAATATTTATCTCTCTATGCCATCAAATATAAATATCAGTATATTTACTCAGTGATTCAATTAGTAATTCTTCGGTAGGTAAATGACAGATTATATCCACTGAAGACACCAAAGAAGTTTCAAACGTCAGCAGTTATCTCCCGTACTTGCCAATGGAAAATTAACTTTAGATTTAATTCAAATTATATATATTTTTTATCACCACATATGTTACCTTACTTAGACTTTTTAAATGTACCAAGCATTACAAATGCAATAATTAGATGATATAGGTTAGAGCTAAGGTGGGTAAGTATTCACCATTCAGTACAAATGATTCTAACAAGGTGGGCAGCAATTACTCTAAAAAGTAAAATGCAAAAATAAATAACATACATAAATACATTTTATTATATTTTTTTTTTCTGAAATAAATTGCAAATAATTCAACGATAAAATTATATGCTGATTCAAAATATATATGGATATTATTTATTTGATTAAAACTAACGTTATTGGGTATTTTTAAATTTCGCTTATATATTTATTTTAAGAATAATATGTTTAGAGTGCAGAAAATTGCTTATGAAATGTTTACCCAATTCTTCTATTGCCAATATTAAATGCTATTTACGAGAGCGCCTGGTCAAAGTTCAGTAAGGGTCAACAGGCCTAAATTGAATTTTATAGCATTAGGGAGATAATAGGTGTAGTATAAATAATAACATTCTTGGCAACTGAGATATTTCACGGTGCTACTCTATATGAAATCACGATGCATGAAAAATGAATAACATACTTATTAATTCTTTCATAGAAACAGATTCAGGTATTGAAATTATTATCGCCAGCAAAAGGACAATGGAGTGGTAGAAACGGTAAGGCACCAGACTCTGTGTCTATCGGTATTTAATTACGTAGCATTGTGTTCTAAGATCAAATCCCGAAGAAGTAGCCTTTGACTTTTATTCTTGTGGTGTTGATAAAATAAGTACCAGTAATATATTGAGGTAGAGTCAACAGATTATACCATTCCACATGTGTGAAAGTTATAAATCCTTATTATCGTCACAAAACGGCAAGTGAGCAGCAGAAACAAAAGAGCAATGAGCTAAAGATTTTGTGGCATTTAGTTACGTCATAGTACGTTCTAGAGTTTAAACACCACATAGGTTGACCTCGCTTTCATCATTCTGAAGTCGATAAAATGAGAACAAATCAAGAACTAGGGTCGACTAATTCAGCTGAATTTCTTTCTACATGTCGTGACCTTGTACCAATGTAAGAAATGATTATAGCCAGTAACGTATTCATCTGTGGCGAACGTTACCGATTGTTATTAATTTCCTAATCTCTCAATTGCGTTTACGGAATATGTAAACGTCACTCAACCTGAAAGAGTTAATAAATTTCACTGATCTTTTCGGTGATAAAGCGATACATTCCGTGATAGCATCTCAATGATATGACAATATTGGGATTTCTTATTTGAACCAGCTAGCAGGTATATAGCTTCCATTAAAAAAAAAATTATAAGTAATATAATGGATTCTTTCTGAACTGCGTTTGCGACATAACTGGAATAAAATAGTTTACAATGGATATTCATGACGTTTGTGTTTTTCGGGTGAGTATTTTAGACAAAGTGTTCATGTTACTGTTGTTGTTCAACCGTTTATTGGCCCTTGCTGAGTGGAAGTATAATCAAATGCATTCCAGTCATAACCATACCATCTTTTTTTCAGACATTATCTAAATAGTCCTTCTTTATGACTGGAGAGTGTTGATTGAGCGAGAATTGGCTGTTATTTTTAGCAGGTTGAGCGATCAAGTAGATAATTCCTTGTTTTTCGTACTGCTCATGTTGTCGTTGTTGTCGTTGTCGTTGTCGTTGTCGTTGTTGTTGTTGTTGTTGTCGTTTGGCAAGCCCTAATCGTGCGGACCTATGATCAAAGGCATTCGAGATATGATCATCTCATCTGTTTTTTAGGCATTTTATATCTCTGACTATTTAAGACAGTAGGTGTAATTTGAGGGAGATTTGACTAATATTTCTAGCAGGTCGAGTGAACAATTAATGACTTTCTCGTTTGCTCCATTTTTAGGTAGTTGGCGATAATATATTCTTACAAGGTGCAAGGTCATGGATTTAATGAATGGATAGAATCGATTTAGTCGACCATGGTACATGATTCTTCATTATTTTATCGAAGTGGCGGAGTATTCTTTCTGGCTCACTGCGCTCTGAGTTCAAATCCCACCGAGGCCAACTTCGCCTTTCATCCTTTCTAGGTCGATAAAATAAAGTACCAGTCAAGTACTGAGGTTGTTGGCCTTGTGCCTATGTTAGAAATAGTTATTTTATCGATTTTTCGATGTGTGAAAGGTAAATCAATCTAGGTGAGATTTAAACTCAGAATATTAAATGACATGTGTAAACACCGCAAGGGATTTAGAACTGAAAAAAAAACAAAAACGCACTGAGAACCTCCTGGATGACAGTTTAACATTGCTCGCTTCTAATCTGATTTCTTTGTATTTGGCATAAAACATGCTTTATTATTGGCAGGTGATATATTTGTCTTTAGCAACAGTTAACCAGTAACGGAGGTGAAACTACCCGCAAAAGAGCGAGTCAAAATATTGACAAAGACTTTCTGTTCAGCTAACTTCTTCCTCTAATAGTCTTAAAGAAAAGAAATGTACATAATGTTTGGAATGTAAAAAGATGACTGATATGTTTCCCAATAGCCTGATCACCGTAAATGAATTGAAACGAAACCGGCTCGCAAAGTTTTCTCTGTGGTACTGACATCTTGCTCCACAGCATTCCTCATATCATGTTAAATATTTATTGCTTCCTTACACACACACACAATGGATTATATTTACCTGACAGAATTTATCTAAGGATAGTAAATTAGGTTGCGATTTTCATTAACATGGTTTCATTTCGGAGTTGGAAATGGCACGTGGATTTGTTTTAATGTAACATGCCTCTGATCTCCTGTGATTAGTTAGAAACAAATACTGATTTGTCTTTTACAAAAATGATGTAGAGATGTTCATGTTTTAAAAGAATAGCGAAAGTCTATTGATTTTTATGCATCGACGGATGAATGAAATTTGATCACTGTCTCGAGTTACTATTATGAGCGTACCTCGTGTTCTACTGGACAGATTGCATTAGATTATATTAAATGTTAAACTTGTGCTTTCAAAATCTCCTTAGAAATACATAAAGTAATTATGTGGAAGAAAAAGAAATAATAATATTAATGGAAAGTTGAGCGAAGGTGGGTTTATATTGGGGATTTTCAGCAAAACTGGTCATTCTTAAATCGGTAATTCTCGCCGAGTGAAGGATCGGATTAATAATTTCTGAAATAATCTTTCTTTTCATATAATAGTTAAATTAGATGCTTTTCTCGAGTAAAACGAAAGTGCTGTCTGTGTTTTTCTTTTCCTATAATATTATTTTTTATAGCAGTAGACAGTGTAAACATTTGTATAAAACTTTAAAAAAACAAATTATCTTATATTTTTTAGTCTAAATTCTTGAACAATAGAAATAGCTCGAACAATGTAAAACCACTTTGCAAAGATACAAAAATAAAAATAAAAATGAACAACAATTTTGACGCAAACATTGCAAATTTGTAAAAATCTCAGAGACTATTTAAATAAATATTTACAAATAAATACATCTCGTTCTTTTATTAAAGGATTGATAGACAAAAGGGTGCTTAACTAAATTTTAAATCGACTTTACTAGTTCTAAAGAGAATCTTGAATATTGTGTCATGCAGAATGATTTATTTGTTGATTTAGACCATGCCAGCGATAGGAGATGTACACATCCATTTTGCCATATCTCGAATAATCATATTGCTGCTTTCTTATATAGGCACAAGGACATACATTTCTGGAGAAGGTGTAATTGATTACATTGACACCAGTACTAAACTGGAACTATTTTATCGATCCAAGAAGGATGAAAGGCAATAATGTCCCGGCTGAACTTTTTTTTTTACTGCTTATTCCGGAGAAAAGGCAGTCCCCATCACCCTTTTTTAGGGCCTCCAAGACTCGTGGGAGGGAGGGAGGTGTATCCTCATACCAGAGGCCGGGTCCGAATGCTTGCAACAGAAAGGAATCCGCTAAAAGCTCCCAAGGGTGAGATGGTGGTGTTAAACCAGGTGACGGATGAAGTCATAAACCCAAATAGAGCACGGCGTGATTTGAACTCAGAACGCAAAGAGCCGGAATAAATACCGCGTGGCATCTCGTCCGATGCTGTAACGATTCCGCCAATCCACCACTGCCCTAGACTGGTACTTTATTATATATCTACCCCGAAAGGATGAAAGGTAAAGTTTACTAAGTGGGGCATTCTAGCAATTATGACATCCAGTGCTCTTCAAATGATGATAATAATACTGGTTTCTTACATAAGAACAATACCACAAGTGCCACGAGTAAGATAAAATATAGACTATTATATTTACTCACATTACGTGATTAGTATCAGGTTGTATAGAAAGTTCTTTAGTATTTATTGAAAAGTACAAACATGATATTTAATACTGCAATGTTCATCATATATATAATCTATATTTCAACATTTTTGGCTGTTTCGCTTGCATTAGAACCTCGATGAAATTCGCAATGCATAATGTGACAAATATGCTCTTTGCCTGGGTCCATGATGGGTTCTTCATATAGAAAACTAATATACTAACAGATGGTTGTTGCTCTACGGGAACTTTTCATGAAATGATTATGCATCAATGAATGCCACCAATATATATAGATTGCTGTTTCATATGTAATGAGCATTTGGTACCACAACCTTAGGTACCACAACTTGGCCCCTAAACCAATTAAAGTATATATATATATATATATATACATATATATATATATATATCTATATATCTATATATATATATATTTGAAGGTTCAGTGGCTCACAGTGACTACTAAAGGACTGCGAAATGGATGTTGTATTTATAGGTGGTGGAATTGTTTGCAGTGTGTGTAGTGTGGAGCGGTTGGGTTTCTGGAATGGGTTGTTTTGTCTTTATATATCTATACACTTAAAATAAATACGTTAACTTAATAATATACTTAATATAATCTCTCATTACAGAAGTTTTACCTACTCCTAAATAGTTATTTGACCCCCTCCCACTTTTTTAACACAACTAACTATATTTCCACTATCGTTACTTATGTTAAAAGTTTCGCTTCACTAACTAAGATACGAAAATACGACTTTGAATAATATCCCTTGAAAATTTCATTATTGAATGAAACGGTAGTTTATCGTTGCGCAAAAATAACAATATTATA
>JAOPJM010000754.1:4137139-4154865 GCA_027124095.1 Muusoctopus leioderma | reverse complement strand
AGAGAGAGGGAGAGAGAGAGAGAGAGAGAGAGAGAGAGAGAGAGAGAGAGAGAGAGAGAGAGAGTTAGCTGCGATAGACTGGTGCCCTATTCAGGGAAGATTTGTGTGTCATCCACTTATTATCAAGGAAACAGAACCGGAGACACGGGAAAAGGCAACACACACACACATACACACACACACACACACACACACACACACACACACACACACACACACAGTGAATATATAAATGAAGTGAACCGGCTCCTGATACCGACACATCGAGAAGTCGCCCACTTGCTCTACGGCAGTCGTTACAAACGTCTAAACTATTTTGTAATATATAGGTTCAATGAGAAAATATAAGAGCAGTGGTTTTCAAAATTTTTTCGTCAAGGAACCTTTATACAATTTTCCAAAAATTACGGAACTCATACCTATATTTTACAGACAATCGCCACCACCATAATTTGAATGAGGCATTCAATGAAGCAAACATTGAGACTTCATTTGAAAATAGTGAATAGCATATTTGTATAAAGTTTAATTAATCTTTTTAAAAATACGCCTTATCTCGCGGAACTCTAGAACATTTTCACGGAACCCTATGGTTCATCGACACACATTGAGAACCGTTCATGTAGAGTATCATGATAATTAACTGTGAGTTGAGATACATTAAATGTTGACTTCGCATTTCATACAATCGGAATTGATAAAATATGTACCAGTAGTGTACTAGAGAAGATAAAACCGAGTTATAAATCTTTGCCGGCAATAGTAACATTTTGCTACCTTATCTCAGCATTTTGAGAGTGAGAGGTAAGCAAAATATGATGAGCTGTAAAAACAGCAAAACCGGTCGGTTCGACCCTTGCTCCTCAGGCTGCCGAAAAGGCTCTCGAGAGCTTAATTTCGTAGCGGGAATAAAAACATATGGATATGAATCCATATATTTATTCATTTAAAAGAAAAATCAATATTTCAAACTGCGTTGTTAATTCCTTGTAAGTAATGTTAGACGCATTTCGTTAAACATAATGGGTTTTAAAGTTGCTCTGCTGCTAAATATAAAACAGTTAATTATTTTCCCTTATATTTATGTCGAGCATCTTCGAATTTAATGATAATTATACGTTATATTTTTGGAGAGGAATCTCATCGCAGCCTTGGTAATTACTATTGTGTGCAATCTACAGTAATAGGATTTTGCGAACATGTCTATTTTTTATATACTTTTCTACGATTTATTGCAATTATAGTAAGAATAAGTGTAGCTGTTTGGAATAGAATTTAGAAATTCACGTGGTTGTTTGCATCTATCTATCTATCTATCTATCTATCTATCTATCTATCTATCTATCTATCTATCTATCTATCTATCTACTTATCTATATGGTGTTTACTTTCTCGGAAAAGTAGGAACGGTTGTCATTTTCGATTTCCTGTTGCCTCAATGATTACAAAAGGCAATAACATTAAAACTACATCAGAAATTTCCTTCATATATATCTGCATTCTTCAGCAAATATATATATATATATATATATCATAAAGCATTCATCATATTCCTTTTGTTATATTGTGGTAATCATTTTGGCAACTGTTTCACTTTTGCAATCAGAGGCGTCATAAAACTATACAAATATCAACTTCATCGGCACCTACATCGCCAACATGAGAACACCAAAACATAATAACAAAATAATAACAACAATTAAGAAAGCAAAGATAAAGATAATGATGATAGTAAATGCAATAGTAACAACGCAATTGATGGCGGCTGCGTTGTCAGTCTGATGGTGAAGATGGTAACAGCTATGTTGAAAACGGTAGTGATGAACATTGCTAGGAGTGAAGCTGGCGGCAAAATGGCTCATCTATTGTCTTTAAATCTATTCAAGCTTTAGATATGGTTGATCGGACATAAAACACATGCACGAACATTTTGAGGTCTTTTTACACAGGAAATATTGCTTTCCTAGGCCTTTTGTCTATATGCAACGTATATTTTCTTCAATTCGCATTACATTTTGACTGAACGAACAAGACAACGAATCAAAGTCTTTAAATTACCACTCCCCCTTTTTCCCAACAGAAAAGCCAATAAATATTATGAAAAAAACACTAGATTTCATTTATTGATAAAATATATTTATCTATATTTCATTTTGAATCTTCTTGTGTATTTTCTCAATATAGTGTATTGTCTTGAATCTTGTGCTATTGTTATATATCTTATATGTAATGATGCTAATGCAAGTATATCTATATATGTGATTAAAACTATAAATGAATCTTAACAATTCTAAATTTAATATACTTTGATAAAAACTTTGCTTTTATTATTCATTTTCAAACACCATTTTGCGCAAATCACAGCTCGCGCTCTGCAGCATTTATTCACTGCGTTCATCTCCTCATCTACTTCCTGCTTCCGTCTTTCAACTAATATTCACTTCCTTGTCAATTCCGCCAGTTAGTTTAGCAATTATAATTATAAAGAAACAAAGAAAATGTTGTTCTTTGAAAGCAAGTGAGAGTACTTCCCATTTCACTACTCTATAACTTTCGATTTATCTAATAAATGTTTGAGAGTTATTAACCATTTTAAAGTTAGTTCACTATTTATTTTGATCTTTCTTACAAATGTTTGAAATGCATTTCACTAATTTTTATTCTTTTCCCTTTCATAGTTCACTATTATATCATTTTTAATCTTTCTTTAATGTTTCGAGTGCAATGTTTCTTTTAGTTTATGTAATATATTGCTAAAAATATACTAATGTGCTGCCGAACATAGCAAAAATTGAATTTTCATTTGAAATTGATGCAAAAGCTTATTTCTCCGTAACACATTAAAGGTAAGGTTCTAATATATAATTTCAGCCCGAATGGACAATGGTCAGCTTAGTAGGCGGCAATTCACAGAAACATGTTATGGAGATGATGATGAAGTTTTGATCAGTTTTTAAGATTAAGTGAAAGCGATAATGTTTGAAGACAAATGACAAAGTTCCATACCTTATAAAAGTATTCGTAACTACCGCTAGTACTCCATATCATATATCCATACAATTGAAAGAGAGTGTGTTACAATTCATCTACAGCCTGTAATCCAAGGAAACTTGCGCTGATGATGCCAATGTTGACCTCCTGAGAATGAAATCTTTATGTCACAAGACCAGGGACGTAGAGTGAATACTCACAACGAGGGACGCCTTCGGCCAGCATCTCAGAAGGAGTGTCTTTCAAGCAAGCATTTGTATTACAGCTCATGAACCGATGACGCTTGCGCAAGACCCTTGCAATTGTGGATGTATTGGAAAAGACAACAAGCTAGTTCAAGTTTGCATAAAACAAAACATGTTAATTGTGCAAGTGTAGAAAAACCATATTGCGATGTACATGTTTGTGCATCTGCCTATAAGCTAAGTCTTTCCAAGTCAACTGACAATGATAAATATTTGTATGTTCATCACAAATTTTAAAATACTTTTCACGATTGATAAAATTATTTAATGCATTTAAACTTTGTCTTCTGTAAATTTTGGCTGTTTGAAATCTTTGATGATTGTGGGTGTGATCTTTATAATTCATGTACATACTATAATATAAACGTTGTTTGATTTTACATTTGATGAGCTTTTGTTCCTAAGTATTTTTGAATAATCCCTAAAATCTGATGTTAAAGGATTTAGACTGATATCATAAACACAGTACCTTATAGAGATACCATAATTGGAAATACGACTATAGACCTTCATTTGAAAGCAAATGACACGTCAACTCAAACGTTAGAGCCATTTGAATATTGACAATTTCCTCGAAAACATGGGCTCATGCTCCCTAGAACGCACATGCCTCCTAGAAGGCTGATCATTGTCCATTCGCACTGAAGATGTAATTTAGGTTCTTACTTTTAATGTGACACCAACAAGTAAGCTTTTACAAAAAGTTGTAATGACTGGTTGCCAGAGCACGCCACTATATACAGTAGTGCACATAATATGAATAATTTTAAATTACCGGAATGCGATAGATACGAAGTCCGAGTCCAGTTGGAAGGCCAGTTCTTAGTGTTTATAATATCATATTATTTATATTAAATCTTAGCCCTTAATTTCTAATTATTTATATTCTTGGGGTTAATTACCGTAATAAAAGCTTCGAATCAACGTTTTATGCTTCGCTATGTTTGACAGTAGTAAAATAGCCTATCTACTACGGACGAATTTAGCTACGAAATAAAGTAATATGTTTACGGAGCTAGAGGTTTATACTATAAAAGAAAACATTTATAGCCTAAACTTATTTGACAAAGAAAGATGGCAGGTGCTCCGTTGTGAAATCAGTAACATGGTCGCTCTAAGTTAGATAGATACGTGGTTCAAGGAGTCTGTTCTTTTTATCTCACATGTTAATATATACCATTAAACAGCAGAAACCCGAGATTAACAACATAACAGACCAAGACAGCTAACCGACCACAACATCTTCTCTTTGATCTATTTTCTTTCTCTATTTGAAAAGGTGAAAAGGGGATTTATCCCCAAATATCATAGGATTAAGACAACCCATGTAAAGTAATACAATATCTTTGTCTTTCATTGAAACCTTACATATTTTGATTCACTCCTCATCCGCATTGCTAAAGGTTTTACAAATTTTATCTTATCACTTATATATATATATTATATTTTACCCTTAATACCGCGTTCTCGTTCGGCCTTAACTCACCACCACTCCTCCTCTAACATCCACACGTACACACACACACTACCCCTGACCCACACCTCACACATACATACTAATATTAACACGCACAAACAACTGAACAACCCACCCACACACACGCACCTACTTAGCAAACCCACTCACTCCCACACCCATTCCCAAACCCACTCACCCCTCACACGCACACACCAAACAACACCACTTAGCTTCCCCTCCTTTTAATCACAGACACTCACCCACAAACAACACGTACATACATACCCATACCCATACACACGCCACTCATACAACACGCTCACACACACATACAGCAACACACATACACACATCCACACACACATACACACACATACTCACATACTCATGCACACACATGCACACACATACGCACGCACACTCACACATACACACACACGCGCACACACTTACGCACGCACCCACACGCACACACATACACAAGCACACACATACGCACACACACACACACACACACGAACATGCACACACTCACACATACACACACCCACAAACACACACATACACACGCGTACACACTTACGTACGCACACATATATATATATAAAATGGATCTTCGTCTGAATTACAGACAATGAGTGTTCAGTTGTTTGATCAACTGAACTACCAACTCACTGAATTAGCGTGTAAGCGACTGAATATTCCACAGGCAGAATCAGCTTGACACACATTGTGACGGAGCTGGGCCTTTGAATTACAGGTACAATCCATCCGACGGTCTTCTACAGAGTTTCCGTCTACCCAACTTCACTCACAAGGCTTGGGTCAACCCAAGGCTATGGTAAAAACACTTGCCCAAGATGCCACGCAGTGGGATCGAACCCGGGACCTTGTGATTGCAAAGCGAACTTCTTAACCATTCGGCCATCTACTACTACTACTACTACTACTACTACTACTACTACTACTACTACTACACCTGCTGCTGCGCCTGCTCCTGCTGTAGTAAATCAAAACAGCTAGTAGTTATGGTTTTTGACAAACGGACAATCCACTGTATGCTGCCATCCACTGTATTCTGAGTGGATTAAAAAAATATATTTCTACGTTCAACTTGCCTAAGTTACTTTGCTTCTGTAACAGGATCTCCTAGACCGAGAGTATTGTTACCTGCTTTAGACACTCGACCATGGATCATGGAGTGAGTTGATACTCATATGCTTAATTTTAGGAATCCTCCGTCTCCCACCATTTCATCAAACAGAATTAACTGGATTAGAAAGACCGACCACTTCCCCTAACGGTAGATGGATGACAGTATATTGATTTCAGGGCCGATAAAATAAAGTACCAGTCAAGTATTGGGGTAGATATTATGGAATGTACCCCTCCCTCAAAACGTGTGACTGTGGCACTGTTAAAAATCAATACCATATAGGTTATGTAGAAATGACAGAGTATCGGGACTAAATGCCTGGTGGTAATTAATCTTTACCCATTACGTTCTGAGTGCACATCACACCAAATTCGACTTCTTTGCATCCATATTGAATCGATAAAATGGGTAGTATTAGTATGATACTGAAGTGGATGTAATAAACTTTAACCACAGACCCCTGTAAATCTTTTGGATGTACTTTGTCTAGAAGGACATAAGAGATTTTCAAAACAATTATAGTGAGATCATCTGATAAAGTATAAGCAAATATCTACCTACAGTTCATTGGAGAATACGTCACGTATTTGTGAAAATCGTAAAGAAATCATTCCGAATAACATATCTGATCAGAGGATTAAACACTAAACTAAATTTAATTTCTTAGCTTTGACTCACTATTGTGAACTTTGTTCTGTAGTTGTTAATGTCCTACACATCTGTTAACAGCTGAGTTACACGCAAGTAGGACTTTCATCTTTCTTTCATCAATATATCAGCATGTTGTCGATGCGATAACTCCCTTTATTCTATAACCATTTCAATTACGTATAACACCTGCCTGGAGTTGCTTAATTCAACCTTAACAAGTTGGTGCAAATCTTGTAAAATTTAGTAGCAAAAACAGAGATATATTTTGAAATGTTTTCTCATCACATTCCGTTCATTGCAGTAAGTAAATAGTGGTAAGCAATAGAAGAGCACCATTGGTGATGAGGTTTCGACATCTGTTGAAGTCGTTTCACTAAATGAAATCGGTATATAATAGTTTCATATATATATATCTGTTTACTTATTAAGTACAAAATCTTTACCAGGGGTGTAACAACCGAGTGGCTCTATCACAAGTGATGACACCAACATGACTGTAAATTATTTGTCCAGTGGTTCAGCAGAGATTCATTAGGTTTTTAATAAAAATTATCCATGTGTATGTAGCCCTCATTAAAAAAACAAAACAAAAACAAAATTTAAGCTTACGCTTCAACTTCACATATTTGTGCTTCATTGTTCGAAGACAAAACAAAAGGAACTTCTTACAAAGAGATTGAATGTATAGGCATGGATGAATGGTTATTTGCAATTACTGCCTAAACAAAGGGCATTTTGATAGTGTTCTAGACGTGTTCTAGACGCCAAATTTTCAGGGGCACCGTATATATATATATATATATATACAATTACGGTGAGTTATGAACAAACATGTATGTAGAGCGCTCTATTTTATAGTTAATAAAAGAGCTAATATATTGCAATAACAACAACAACGTAAACAAGTATTCTTACAATTGTTTCCCGGTCATCTTTCGATCTTATTGAGCATTTAAGTCAATAAGACTTTCAGTTTCCGTTCATCGGAGATTTTGTTTACTAATAGATTTGGGTAATCGCAGAGCATCTCGGGTAAACATTTACCGATGGGGAGGGCGGCTTATTTATTATAAGTTTATATTTCTTTAATTTGGCTACTTAATGTTTGTGTTATTTGTGTACCGGGGTACTAATATATCTGGAGTTATCCGGATAAGGTAGTTTATAATAATCGTTAATTTAAATATTAACGAAACATTATCAGTTATTGTATTATTCTTAGATTTATCAAGCGGTATAACTCCTGTTTACTTAGCTCTGAATGTATACTTAAAGTTCACAAATTCCTTGGGGAGTCCAGGTCTTTCTAGATATAGCTTAAGTAGGTTAACCCCAGGCCAAGGGTTGGGTTTAATTGACCAAAGGAAATTTTATTTTTAAAAAAACTTATATAATACAAAAAAACAAATACAAAAGAAAAAAGGAAACGAAAAAAGATAAAGAAGCGTCTCTCCAAGCATTAATTTTTCGGGTGTGTTGATTCATTTGACATCAATAGGATATCTACACACACATATATATACGTAGATGCGTGCCCAGCCCGTGTGCGGGTACAGACTGGCTCGTCGTGCCCCCGCATATAAATATTGAGTGGTATTGGTTGAACTCTGGGTGTAATGGCTGGTTTTATTTCGTTCAGGTTCCCTTCTCATTCTCCTCCCTCCTCCCGTCACTTGGTCCTTGTGCATAGAGTTATAATCGTTAGAGAGAATCCTTGTTTCTGTGAAGGGGCTGCCGTGTTTCCTCTTTTAAAGGATGCACACGCCCATTTCTAATTCGTATTTCATATCAATTCTAATAAAACTGTTTAGTAGCTGTAGCAATGTTTCAAGAGCGTTATCATCTTCATCATGAAAACTGAGGATGTACATATTCAAAAGATGGATGGCTGTCCTCCCATAGAATTTATATCAGAACCCAATCTGGTTTAACACGTGGGTCAAAACGCCGTAGCGTCAGACACAAGTGGAGTGTAGCCCGTTTGTTCTAAAATAGGTGTGGTTAGATATTATTTCTAATTCCCTAAAGTTTGTCTGTAGGTTTGTTAGCCATTTACTCATGATGTGTTTAATGCATCAGCCTATTATTGGTCTACCTTATTCAGGGCTAAAGTTTCCAGGATCCACATCGGTGAATCAGGTTAAATGCCCTCTGCTGATCACTCTATGCCATGCTCAAACTGTTCTCCCTCTATCTACACACTATATGTATAGCTTTGTTGATTACAACTTGACCTTTATAGATATAGCTTTTACAGCATTAGGTTTTGCTAATTTTTAAGTTGTTCATTTAGCGTCTAAAATATTGTTGTCTATAGGCTTTTTAGCTGTAAGAAGGCAATTTTAGGGTGTATATTTTTACTGTTTTCGGTTACTTTAGCCTTGGGGAATAGAATGCTTTTCCCCCTCAGTTTCCCAGTCCGGTATGTTATACCGGCTGCTTCAGTGTCTTATTTTCATTGTTATTTGAATTATTAATGTTATATTTATTCCATCATTGGTATTTTCATTGATGTTGTTCTTGCTCTTATACGTTTTATTATTACTAATTTTATCATTCCGGTAACAATCAGCATAACCGTCCTCTTCATCTGTATCGGCATCACCGCCACCACCATTATCAATGTCATTATATGTCATCTGTTTGTTTCAATTTCCGAATGTGCGTATGTTTTATATTTGATTTATATTTTCCTCTAATTGTATCATGTCAGTTTCTAATAATTTGTCGAAATACAACAAAACAATTTTAAATTATGGACATCTTCGTGAGAAAAATGACAAGTTGGCATTAGCTTGTTTCTTAATCAAATGGATATTCGAAATTGTTTAAAAGCGTGCCACGGCTGTTGTTAATATTTATATATTAATTTAAAGAACGAAATGTGTCACATGTATGATTAAAACATTTCTCAATTAATTAAGGTTCATAATCAATATCAATTTGTTTCGTAGAATCAATTTGAAGAAGAATATTATCAAAATGAAATATGGCATCATGGTAAGTTCTTAACGAATGGCATGTGAGGTACAAAAGAAAAGAAATAGATTCTTCGATGAAATGTCATATATTTATGTATGTTTATGATTAAAGTAATATTAAGTGCTTGTTTGCAATGCTCATGTCTGAAATTGACCTTGAAAAATATTTTTACCTGCCATTCAATCTTGTAGGAATATAGTTTTCGGGTTGTGGCTGTGTCACTACGAAGCAGCCACTGCTTCGCAACGTTTATTTTTATTATTGTTGTAGAAGCATTGGCATCTCTTATACGACAACCCTGACATTACCAGTGCCACCAACATCACATGTTTATAATTGTAGCCATACGCGTAACACAGTAGATAATGAAGCCAAATTAGTTTTAACCACCAATACAACATCATTAATAATTATTATAGTATTACATTGCATGTGTTATCCGGATCACATTCGTTTTTGTATAGATGTACCTTATATATAATGAGATATCAATGAAATAAGAAAAGACACCAGAAAATGGACAAACAAAGACGCTATTGACAACTAATAGCGGAGAGAGAATAACGCAAAAACGAAAACATTAAGAGGTGTAATACGAGAATAGAAACGTGTATGCTTCAGTTCCTTGCTAATGAAAACGCCCTTGCATTAATTACTCCAGAGAAAAGAAAACGCTGTGACAGTTATAAAAGCGCCCCTTTGAATTGCTGGAAGACAGTAATAATACAAATGCAGTAGGGCAAACTCGAAGAAATGTGCATGAAGCAAGGGAATGAATGTTTCCTGGACAAGAAGTGTCCTTAATATTACATGGTGACGAGGTGGAATCAAAGGAGATTTAGAGCTATTCTGGAGATGATATTTTATAAAAGGTCACATATCTCATATGTGTTTACAATTCTGCTGCTGAGTTCATAAAACTCTGCAATTTTGATTGAGAAACCCATATAATATGACGATGAAACATGGTGTGTTACATTGTCAAATACAGTCAGTAATTCCTAATGACAATCATAGACAAAAATATGTCCGTTACTCACAATTGATATATATACACATAGAAAATTGTATGTAGAATTATCTAGAAATGTATAGGGAGCGTGCATGTATAGGGGAAATGTTGTAACAATCTCACAGAATGAATTTAAGTGGTGTGCTGCCCCACATATATTATGGCAAAGAACGAAAACACTCACCTCTGCCGAGACTACAATCACAACAACACCAACATCAACGTGTAACAACAGTAGCTACATTAACAAAGGCAGCAGCAACAATAGCAGCATCGGTAGAAATGAAAATTTCAGCTGCAGCAACAGAAACAACATTAGTATTCATGGGCCCCGAAAGTTTCCCAGCTTTGGCCTCCTCCTCAGGAAAACACATATATAAACACATACACAACTCATACACCCAATATATACAGCTCCCACCATCTGCTTCGGACCACTCCAACACTTCGTGCGTTGAGATCGAACTGAAACCATCCAGAAGAAGACCTCGTAGGAAGGAAACAAAAAGATGGAAACAGGGCTGCCATAAGCAGAAAGCTAATATGGTAAAAGAGGAGAAGCAGGTGTTCTCTCAACCAGTCACACACCGATCCCATCATTGCACAGACTACGAATAGCAGCACAAAGAAAAGAACTAATCAAATCCGCGAAAACGTGTTATTTTCCTGGGAATTTCTATTTGTTTTTCAGTCGAATTTATCGACTATCAATTCGTCGGTTGTACCTTCTTCGAAGAAGGATGCAATGCATATCATTGTCTTATTTCGTTCCAATATTAGGCGCTTAATATTCACTCTATCTGGTGGTAAAATTATCTTCTTCATTGTGTGGATTATTTCATGGTTTCAAATTATTGAATTTAATATGTACTTTCATTTGTAGACCCCTTCATTTCGGAGCTATCTATATGAAGCTTGTAAAGAAGTTGAGAAAAATGTTACGACGAATTATGATTACGGATGAACATTCACAGTCATAACCGAAGCCGATATCAATATTATAATGAATGCAATGAAGAACCTATTGTTTTATGATGATTCTGTCTGGGATATGAGACACGGAAATGACATGTGTGATATATCTACGGGTAGCTATGACGGAGGAGATCTTTTAGATGTTGTTAGATTATATATCCTACATACACTGATGAATAGAAAATCTTCTAGCAGTGTGATTTACACAGGTGATGAAGACACCGCATACTACATAATTAACGGACATCACATGGAAAAACTAAGGAAACTCTCTAATTAACATTATAAATACACTATTTTGTTAATGACAATAACTGCAATAATGAAGATAGTGAATCTCCTGGATACAACATTAAATCTAAGCGAAGTAAACATTCAACGAATTAAAAATATGCATCAATACCAAGTCCAAATCCATGCCCATGAACATACAGCATATTAATTACAACATTTGCAAACGTATATATGACCTATCGTCTGACCAAGAAACATTTATTTAAGCTACCCCAAGTCCATCCTACAACATAGCCTTAGCTAGAATTAGTTTAACATGAAGCTGAAACGAATAGAAAAAATCCACCTATTAATATAAATCCCAGTGTTTCTATTTTCCTGTTTTCATTGAGGATCGCCTACATTTGGGATTGTCATCGGTGGTGCATGCTCTTGTGAATTTGAAACAGTCGTACCACTCATGGCATTGTTTTTTGCTCAAACGTGCTTCTCATAGGCCCGCTGCAATAAATGAAATGTCCTCATAAAATGGTCTTTTTCCGAATTTGAAACAGAATTTCCCCAAAACTCATTGATCTTCCAAATACAGAAGTTCACTGAACGTACGTTCACTGTAGCACCTGTAGATTGATGACTACCTGAAGTGGTACTATTATCGGAGTATAGATCAAGGTCACCCATAAACAGCATTGTAGTTGGCTAGTTGGTAAGTTGTTTCAAAATATCGGTTTCTTTTTGGAGAGAGCTTGCATATTGTATATGCGTAGATCATATATATAGATATAATAATAAACATATTTGTTTAACTCGAAATCACAAGTAAGTGCCATAGATCACTTGAAGACTAAGGGTTGGAGGAAAGAGACGTAGAATTAATGTCACAAAACTAACTATACACTAGCATATTTAAGATGAAAATAATGGATGTTTTTATAGTTATTGATGAATGTTTAAGTGAAATAATATGGGATGGTAACACAAGAACTGAAAAATAAATTTTGGCAAGACTATATAATAAAGGATATGGCAATGTAGGAGCTAGTAAATTGAAATATATGAAGCTAATCAAACAATCAATGAAAATATGAAAACCAATGAAACCGCCAATATCAATAACAGCATCTATGTATACATGTGATTCATGGCTATAGTGCCTTGGTTCTTTCATTCTATAGAACTCATCGATTCACACCATATTTATTGCTGATAATATTTGTTAGTTGACGTAGGAAAACTGTAGCTTACAGTAACCAGACACCTAGACCATCCATTCTACTATATGCATACCGTTTGATGAGATATAGGAGATAATCACATTACTATATGTTTATTATACAATTAACAATTATTTCATAATTGAATTTGGGGATTAAACACGGCCAATTAATTGGTAATTAGACAGAGAATAATTAATCCTAACCGGACGCTATGGATGGGGAATTACCAGAATATTAATTAGGAAAATGTGGTTTAGGACAGCTAATCTATTTGCGAATCCATGGAAAAACGGTGCGAATAAATATTAATTGTTCATTATCAACAGGACATTCGGCTATAGTTTCTGCAAATAAAATTGTCAATTGCATCAAATTCTCACACATGGTTTGCTACTAGTGCAATTGCCATGTGACATTATTATCTTTAATCATTTAGACATAGGTCTCTATGGAGGCTTTCTTTTATCTATCAAATTTTCAATGCAGATGCCTGCTTTACGTAATCAAAGTGGCACTCTCTCTTTCTCACTCTCTCCCTCCACATATTGATTAATTTGTATTGAGGGTAACAGGCTATCAAAACTTATTCCCATTTATATTTTATTTTAATACTTGGTGGTGATTAAGTGCAAGATAATACGACATAAGTTTAAATGCAGGTTAGATTGGACAAGAGTTAATGTTGACTTTCTATTACTGGGAGGTCAGTAAAATATGTCAATGTTCTCGGATAACAATAAATAACTTAAGAAGCTCTATGAAATTACTGATTTTTAAAAAGTCTCACTGAAGAATATGATATAGAGAAGAATATATAATTTACAATTTCTATGTCAGATATGCAAAACAACGAGAGAGCAAATAGCAGTAACATCTTCCGTTGATCACACGATAATGTCTTAAAAGTGGAAGGGCACATTGAATAATATAGTGCTCAATATATAACGAGAACGAAGTATTAAAACTGGAACGTCATTAATCCCAGGTCTGCTCGGTTATTGAAGAATTAGGCCTCAACAAGTACCGTGGACTGTACCTAGCATGGTATTTTTGCCCCGGAAAGTCACTACAGAAATAATCAAACGATTCTATAGTTGATTATTTAATTCAATATCAATTATCACAGAAGTTAAAATTATTCTATAAATTATAAATTATTCTATAAATTATAAACTTTTCCAATCGACTCTCGTTACGGAAACATTTATCAGTGTAGGCATTTTGTATAAATTATGATTTAAACGAGCACATCATCCATATTGTGTAACACCAACAACGACTGAAGTTTCCTGAGTAAAATGATATAAAGAAACTATAAAGATATGTGCCGCCCACCATTCACAGACGTGGAGGTGAGTACATCACAATCAATCAAAACCGCAAATTATTTTATAAAGTAGTATATCCAATAAATACCAGTACATTTCAGAAAACAAATATTGAACTCTCTGTTCACCTATTACTGCATTTTTAAATACTCAATTATCAGTAAACTTAAACCATAGAAGTATGAAATCTAATCGACGTGCAAATACCAACTTTCAGCTGCCATACAGTCAAACATATGGGTGTAACATTATATGATTTATGTTACAAAGCCTTATATAACATGCTCTCCGGATAATATAGAAAAGAACCCCACATGTGTCGAGTGTTAATACAATTGGTGCATTGAATATGACTGTTCAATGCTTTGCGTTATAAATAAACTACGGACAATAATTTAATATATATTCATGAATATCTGTGTTTTGCAATAAGGCAGAAATATTTATGTGGAATATATAACAGCATCATTTTGTGCTATGGAGGGAACGCCTTTGCACTACCGCTTAACCAGCGAAAAATAGCCAAGAAATTAGTCTCTGAAATCACATCTAACCGTTGTATATTAAAAACGACGCATTGACGGCCCTTTTTCTGAGAGTACATTCCGATGGGACTGCAGTGGGGTGTGGATCACACTAAGGGACAATAGAAGAAGGTTAGACACAAACCCAGTGTCTGTCAACAACATTCTTGTTCAGTGTTTCAGCAGATATTTATCATTTCCATAAAAATATCCTTGCGGGCTTAGCGCAACAACACTGCTGAAGATTATACTTTACGTTTGCATACTGACGTTCCCTAGTCCAAATATAATACAATATAAAAATTGTAATTGTTCTCGGGAAATCTCCACTACTCAGAGAGTTAAATAAACCAAATATAATAACATGTCTATGTATTTCTCTATCACTAAACCTATATATATATACCTGTATATCAATGTACCCATCTATATATATGCACACACACACAAATATATATATATATATATATATATACATATGTATATTTACATATAAACCCACGCTAGCTCCGTAATGCGCGTTGGAATTATGTCGGCGTCACAAGTGCTCAATGCATATAGCAGAGCTATGAGAAATCTCTTTATAGGTGACTTTCCTTCCATACTACCCACAGCGCATCCACGGACCCGCATGCTTTCAATGCAAAAAAATACCGCTATTGACGAGAATACACAAGGAATCATTTCAAAAATAAATACAAATAATTACCTCGCTTCCTCGCAAATTTCCTAGACGCGATACATATTTGGGTAAAATATGTTCGGTTTCTGTTCACACCGTCTATCGACAACGAATTGAACTTCATTCAGCATATCAGGAAACGATGCACGTAACAGATCCTGTTCCACCTTACCTCTTAACAATCTATAGCTATTCAAAAATATACAATATTTGTTCCAATTACTCTGGTGTAACCGCTTTCGATTCTTGATTGTGAACAACCTCTATCAATCTAGGACAACGGGTGTCAGCACAGAGAGCAATATGTAGGCTCCTCTCGAGCTGACTCACCAACGCGGTTTCGATTCTGCTTTACTTATGTTGATAATACCTTTGAAAAAGGCATAAAGGTATAAACGTTACGCAGTCTTATTTCCCACCCCTTGTAAATCTATGCCTCGTGAACCAGGGTGAGACATCATTATAATCTTCGGTGTAAGTGTGGTGGTGGTGCTGGCAGAGACAATATAGTGCCGGATTAAATGTATTACTGCATTTAGTTTCATCCCTCTACGTCCATATTTCAAATCTTTCTATGCGATAAAATCCTAACCATATGTCGCCATAACGTGGTCATAAAGTTATCTTTATGACTACATTAAAAAACACACACACACACAATATGCAATATCCAAATATTTGTTCCATTAAGTCGTTGTATAATATGTTTTTATATCCAAACATTTGTTTACTGTGTTATTCTGTAATTTCAATAGAATATTCCAGGCACTGATCTGATAGAACGTTTTGCAGTAACTATAGAAACTACAGGTCTTAGATAAAGTGTTGATAATTCAGATTGATTTTCACTGATTAAATAAAGAAGATTGGAAATCACGACTGAGTAATTACATGTGATGTCCGACTAATGCTGTCTTCATAGCCAACACACTTAGCTCCTGCGGTTTTAGTGCACGTAGTTGTAAATAGTGCCACGAATATATATATATATATATATAAAGAAAAGAAGTTGAAAATGCACTTGGGGTCTTTAAGAAGATTTATTTACATTTACTTAACTGGTTTCATAGAATTTGGTCAGTTGTCCACGACGTCCGCATATTTGGGTCATGTGTTTGTATGAATGATAATCGCGCCAATAGTTAAGGCTGTGTTAGTCCAGTGAGTGTGACAGTATGAATAACAATTATGTGTTATGTCCGTGTATTGGGTCACGTGACAGATAATTGCGCGCAAAAATTCCAGGCTGTGTTGATCCAGCAGTCTGTCGGAATAGCTAAAATTAGATTACTTGCTTGTAGTAAGAGAGTGCGATGTATCTGTTCGATATGCACATGAGGCATTTTATTCATTTAGTTCGTGTTTGTGATATGCCCTGCACGATCTATGTCTTGACGCCCTGCTATTTAAAATGGATAAATTTCGCCATTCCAGAAAATATTTCTCTATGATATTTCTGTAGAGTGTTAAATAGCACCCTCAAACATACTTTTGGTGGATGGTTCTACGCCACCACGAACGTGTATGTATACTCCTAGCATTGGTTTATTTTATTTTCTTGTCCTAGTTGAGTTCTTTGAGGGTATTTCTGTATATCCAGTCAAGACGATATTTCAAATCATCCACCCTATCTCACATACCACATGACATAGTAGTAATTGCTTACTTTGATGCCACACACTAAACAGCACTGGGTGACAGGCACATTGCCATGTTTCCCTGGGTTTCTTCTATGGCACAAGAAAAAATATACAGTTTTACAGAGAAAAACGCCGACTGATGATGTTTTGCCCTTATTTATAGACTTTCTGAAATACCTGGAATTTCAGAAAACATAAGGTGGAAGGAGAAACTTGCTCTTCTCTACTTGAGGGGCAAGTCCGGGCTGAGGTATTTTTTTCTTTTTCAAGGCATTTTATTCATTTAGTTTGTGTTCATGATCTATTTCTTGATACCCTGCTATTTAAAATGGATAAATTTCTCCACTCCATAAAATTTATCTCTATGTTATTTCTGTAGAGTGTTAAATAGCACCCTCAAACATACTTTCGGTGAATGGTTCTATGCCACCACGAATTTGTATGTATAAATTCCTTGTATATATATATATATATCAATGCAGTCAATTGACAGCGGCATCATTGGAGCATCGGATAGAAAGTGTTGCGATATTTGTGAGGGAGGGTTGCAGCTTATATATATATATATATATATATATATCATCATCATCATCATCACTTTTTACGTCCGTTTTTCCATGCTAGCATGGG
>JAOPJM010000754.1:3985250-3996170 GCA_027124095.1 Muusoctopus leioderma | reverse complement strand
TAAATATACCTTTCTCTGTGGATTAATTTTTAATTTTTTCATATTGAGTACTCTATAATAACAGTCAACTTTGTTTTGAAAACAAAAACTTAAATATATATATATATATATATATATATATATACACATATACATTTTTTTTTGAATTTCCTGAAATTGAATATCAAGCAAAGAGGAAAAATATTTCAGTAGCTAAAATAGAGTTGGCAGTTCAGTACCAATGACTTACTTTTCATGGTCTCCAAGATTGGTGGAGGGAAAGAGGGGAAGAAAGCACGACTCGTACATTATCTTTAGAATGGAGACTTGCTCGGAATACTTGTAACAGATTGAACTCTGCTAAACGTGCCCTATCATCATGTGGTGGTCTTAAACCTGTCGATGGATAAACTATTCCATCCAGCAAGCGAATATCCACACAGTTTCCGTTACCCAATTTCTTGCATGAAGTTTGCGTTGATCCGAGGCTATGGTGGAAGCCATTTGCCCAAGGTAGCGTGCAGTGGGATTGAATCTAGAACTAACAAGCAACTAGATATCTCTCATAAAACGTAAGCTAATTATATCGGTATGGGAGAAGTTTAGATTTTTAAAGTCTGGGTCTGTGACTGTAATGTTGACTTTATATATACAAAAAGATGAATTACATGCATCAAGTGTGTCATAATCTTATAAGTTTAGCCATAAATAAAATATGTGTCCTATTATTTCAAATTTTCTTTCAATACATTTTCGAATAAATACACTGGAATAGAAATGTTTGCCATTCACCTAAACCTCATAGGTAAATGATTGAGGAAGTTAGGTTGTATGTTGTTTGTACATCCCAAGTGTAATATCGAAATGCATCTAAAAACACTGACAATAAGCCAGAGAAATGTTCTCACCCAGAATTAAGTATAAAAATGAAGCGTTTGTAGGTTTTCCAGAATATGAGCAGCATTTGTGTGTTTCTACTCTGTTTTATATTCTGACTATATACATTATATTTGAATAATATATTTTTAAATATTCATATCCTCTGACAGATTATATTATAATGCTATTAAACAAAATACTACAGTCCCTTAGGTGATGTATGCCTTGCATCTACTGAATTTGAGCAAGACCCTCAACTATTCCTTAACTTTATCCTGATCATATGTATCTACAGGAAATTGGATTTAACATTATGGTTCGAATTCTTTGAGGGCAATTTGGTGTTCAGGCTTTCGGAATTCGAAGTAATCTGTTAAAAGAAAAACTACAGATTCTTGAAACAAAATGTGCATTCCAGTCGGTGTTTGTAGCTGGAGGGAAATGCTGGTTCAGCTGATCGAAATCTGGTTCAGAACTATAATAGGAACTGTGGTGTGTTGACTAGCTAAGAGAGTAGCCAATTTCAACAAGTAATTGGTTGGAAGAAATTATCCCAAGGAGATGGTATATGTCTGCTGTCAGTCTGTGATATACCAGTACTTCTAGCGGTGGATTAACCCACAAATAATTCTTTCTAATATTGGCACCAGACCAGAAATTTAGGGGAGGGTGTAAGTCGATTAAATCGACCCCAGTACTTGACTAGTACTTTGTTTATCGAACCCAGATGGATGAAAGGCAAGGTTGGCCTCGGTGGGGTTTGTACCCAGAGTATAGCGGGGATTAACTCACAAATAATATGACCAGATTGGAAACCTGTTCTTTCACACTTTTAGGTATTCTATCTTGCTACATTGGTACCTTGTGATGAGTTTACAGTGGATACTCATGCATGCACGAAGGCTGCATCTTATACAAAGAATCCTGGATGTTAGCATTGGGATCTGGTGTGTTGTCAAGGACTAACACACCTCCATCAATTGAAAAAGAAATTCCGCGGAATATCAATATCGTATTATATGGAATGAAAACGGGACGATGTCAAAGAAGATGCGTTGTGCATCTAAGTAGTTAAATTATGATCCTCTTGTTTTTTTTCCGAAGAACTATTTGGCCAAGTATTGCTTCTTAGAGCATTCCACGGTAGAAAAATCACTGAATATAATGAGGGCACTTAAGTATAGATACAGAGTGTAATTAATATTTAAGATTAAATAAAGTACATTTATGATCATTTAAGATTGTATGACGTATGATATACCTTTCCTGTCCTCTGGGTCTGATATTCTCAGTAACATTAACATAACATCTTTGAATCGATGAATTCGCTTATACAACAAGGTTTTCCCGAAAATGCTAGTATGAATAAATAAGCTATTATAATGATTCATTCGTTATTTTGTGCAAATTATTGTTTTCTAAGGTTCGGGAATGTTGTAATGAGAAAAAAGGAAAAACCAAAAGCAGTAAGAGAGTGAGATACAGATAGAGTAAGAGATAGAGAGTGAGATACAGATAGAGTAAGAGATAGTGAGTGAGATACAGATAGAGTAAGAGATAGAGAAAGAGAGAAACATTGAGAGAGAGAGATAAATTAAAATAGAAAGAGTGAGAGAGACAGGGAAAGATGCTAAGGGAATGTAGTCTACTAATACTCACCTAGAAATTATAATTTAAGACGCTCTATTTGATTTAAGTAACGAAGAAAAATATAAGGAAATAATAAATATATAAATGCAGTGGCAATATACGTACACTAAAGCATTTATAACAATTAACCAAATTTCTTTGACAATAATTGTTTAATTTCACTAATGATTATTTTTAATCAATAAACACTCTTTATAATTGTAATTAGATAATTAGAATTAAGTCTACCATGATTTCAGATCGTTAATTTATTTCGTGTATAATGTAGATACTATGAACTAAATTTTTCAAATATTATATTACGTAGTATATGTATATATATATATAAATATATGTACCGATATATATATATATACCGATTGACTACGAAAGCCCTAGTAGCCTGTCATCACGTGGGCAGCAGGCAACGATCATACTAATTATAGCTATTTTAGTAGAGCGTCTGACCAGGTCACCACCCCTACCCAAGCACCTACACACGCTAGGCGATGTTTATGTCCTATCCCGATCTGTGAATGTCACTATCACAGTGGCCAGCCATCCTAATTGGCAATGACGCCGTTTCCCAACCCACCTCAGAAACTTCAAATTCTTCCTCCTATAGAATTCTCTACTAATATGAATAGATGTGTCAATGAATTTGTTCAGTTGGATCTGAGGAACAGCCGAAGTATGCAGCTTAGTATGTCTCACTACAACTTATGTTTGAATACAACTTATAGTTGTGAAGGAGCCTGCATGCTTTGGGCAAATCGGTTGCGAAACAGCTGTAATTCGGAATAAATGATGTAATGATCTCATCACTTTGTTTTTAATATTATATTATACTCTGTGACTTCTAAAATGGAAACACATTGAGTTCTCGGTAAAGGTGTACGCTGCATCACTTAGTGTGATCCACCACCGAAATATATATATATATATATATATATATATATATGTGTGTGTGTGTGTGTGTGCGTGCGCGTGTGTACATGTACAACCACTCTCACACACACATACACACATACTCATATATATATATATATATATGTGTATGTGTGTGTGTGTGTGTGTGAGTATGTGTGTGTGTGTATGTGTGTATTTATGTATGCATTTGTGTATAAATGTATGTGTGCGCGTGTATGAACTATTTTAAACGGATAACAAAAAAGGAAAAATAAACATATATAATAAAAGGCAAGAAATAAATAAAATCGATGAGAAACTTGTATGACATATAATATATCAATTCCTATTGTTTTACGCCCAAACGTCAACATCTATAGTGCTATAAAACACGATAGTTATGTCTAATATTATATTATGTTACTTTTGTGATGCGTTGAAAGCCAGTATTATCTAATCTTATCAATTCCTATAAACGCGTGTGTTGCAAATTTACTGTTGTTGTTGTGGAAACTAAATAGCTATTAGCAATTACCAATCATGTAATTCGAAGTATTCTCTTGAAAAACTGAAATATTATTTACTTTCTTATAAAAAATTGACGTTTTCGTAATTTCTGAAAGACACTCCATGCAATCTGATATTTTATATTATATACTTTAATATATATAAACAATAACCATAATTGCATATATTCCTGATCAATATTTCAGTAGGTAGTTGAGAAGAAGGGAAACAAAAACATCATCGTTTTCCTTCAGATGTCATTAACCTCTTTAAATAAGCAAAAAAATGTTGGAGATAAAACATTTAATGTATTTTGTTTCATGTAGTAGCTGATAAACTGAAAATCTATAGTGTGGCTGAAAATCTCTGTATTCTATTAAGATTTAAATATAATTTACTTCTCAATTTACCTTGTGTGTTTTCATTAATTCACAAAGCATAACTGTTTTAATGCATTTTTGTTCTTCTGGTTTAGCCCCAGGTCAATTGTCATCGAGCAAACACTTGATCAATGTTATTTCAGTCGCAGCCAACGCCATCTGTTGCTGAAGAAATTCTATATAGAGTTAAACGTTGACTTTTCGACAATATCTTAAGGTATCGATGTTTCGCTTCGTTGGAGGACATTAACATATATTGTATAACATGTTTACTGTGTTATTGTATATGTGTTTCAGTCTTCAGACTACGGCCACATGGAGGTACCATCTTCATGGATTGTTAGTCAATTATATCGAGTCGTGTACTTTTTTGTTATTTAATTTACCGATCTGACAGGTAAACGTCTGTGTTGATCTAGTCGTGAGAAGAAATACTCTAACCACACAACAAATTACTTTGAACAATACTTGAATGATTTTGCCAACCACCAGGAGCATCATCGTCAAACACTTGCATTGATGTAGACATAACAATGTCGCCCCATTTGATGCCCTCAAATCAAAACCTATCAGCTTGAAAAGGGAAACGGTACATCAGATAACATAGATTTACATAAACTATATGAAACAAACACGTACTGGTTAGGTTAGAATGCCTTTGGTCATGGCTGTGCTTACTCAGAGGTCACTTTTGGGTAAAGATCAGGAACAACAACTACAAAGAGTGCATAGGAAAACAATTGTTCGAGTACAATTGTGTAAGTGTACATTTAGATGATATGCGAAAAACAAACGTCGTTGAAACTGAAGTTAATTAGGCATATACATATTGGCTATCATATTTTCCACCCAGAAAAAACATTGACATCTCCTTCAATTCCTACTCTAACGCCTTACAGATTTAGTCCTAGATAAAATACGATTGTTAAAGAAGCTAGTGATAAGTGTTACTGCATTGAATTTAATCATAATGTGGCTGGATCACGGCTGATCTGGGTGAAACAACAGAAGAACTGGACTGTAACATATCATTTTGTGACTTAGTGAAAACAACACACGTTAAATTTACAAGGATACTGTATTTATAGATTGTTGTGGTCATATTTGTTGTATTACCTTAGATATATCCTTGTGAGGCTCCCAGTCCACATGGTCCCTTCCGGTTCTTCCGTCATTTCCTCTTCATCTAATTTTATTCTCGGCGTCAAACTACACAAACGTCTATTTTATCTCTCCCATCTATCCTTTCTCTCTCTTTCTATTTGCTAATTATCTCGTTTTTTCGTCGTAAGACATGTTCCTTTTTTTCAGCGTTATTTTGTTAAAATGTGTTCTATGGCCCAAACCGAAAAGCATTCTCCCAGTATCTCCTATCAATTAATATTTCCTGTCTTACTTTTTGTTTGTTATCTCTTCTTTCGTCCCTACCTATCTTGTTACCGAGCAACATTTTCCCCAATGTTGTTGATATGATTGATCATCTACACAGTACCGCTATACATATCGAAACTGTGATGATATTTAGGGTCTGATGACGGTAAAATACGAAGGTAGATGTTGGTGTTTGTGTTGTGTGTTTAAGAAATATATTTTCTTGTTCATATAATGTATATAACGTCACGCAGATTTGTTTATCATTTGATGCAAAATGAACCAGACATTCAGATATACTGTATATATATATATATATGTATATATATATATATATATATATATATACTGTATATATATATATATATATATGTATGTGTGTGTGTATGTGTGTGTGTGTGAGTGTGTGTGTGAGTGTGTGTATGTGTTTGTATGTGTGTATGCGCTCGTGGGCGTGTAAAACAGCTTTTACAAACAGTAGCGCTCTCACAAATCAACTTTGAGACGTCTTAAAATCGATATATATATATATATATGGATTAGATTTATCTTCCGACTAGAGTTTCAGCATGGAACTAGCCTCCATTCTATGGTAGAGAGATTGCAATTAATAGGCGGAATTTAACACGTAAATATATGGTCATTCGTCCGGTAAACGTTGCACTGTGACGGAAATTCTTTTCCAGCTCGAGAAAGCTGTTAATATACGAAACGATTCTGCTAACTACGTTCAAGTTGGTGTTTTATAGTACCAGAACCATCAGAGGTGGGAAAGCTGCGAAGTTCTGTATATGTATAATACGTGACTTGGCAACTGTTAAAATCATCTAAATGTTTTTTGTATACATTTCGATACAGAATTTTGCTCAACCTCAAATAAATCTTTAAGTAAAATCGTGTCACATCCTCAACACAGCCAGATCTCCTAATACAGGTCCCACAATTAGCTCAGTCATAGATCCGCAACACCACTTTAATCAATGAACATGGCAAAGAACTCTTCGTGAAATTCAGCCACTCCATAAAACCGGGCTGTACGAATTTATCCACTATCACATCTTCTTCAAGCCCATCATTCTAAACGCAAATATTGCTTCCTTATATACTGCACATTCTATCTCCTCCAAAACAGCAATGGAACCATTTCGTTGTTCACCCATATCATCTCTACCATAAGTTTGGACGCTACCTTCCCTCGATATGTCAACCCTAATAGATTGTAATTAACACTCCAGCGAACAGTATATCTAAATGTCTGGTTCATTTTGCATCAATTCCACACTGTATATATTAGGTAAAAAAGCTTCCACAACTATCTCTCTCCACACCACAAGGCTCACCAATACGTACATTCAGATTCAAAGCACAGAAGTATTTCCAATAATTTCAAAACAACAAGTACACCGGTCCTGACAATATCCCTTTTATTAACCAGAGTTAAAACCTCTTTCATAGCAAATCTCTTCATATGGCGCTCTTTCTTTCTTACGTCTCTCTCTCTCTGCAGGGATTTATACCGTTATGTAGAATATACTACAGAATATCCCTTGGACGAGAATTAAAATGCATCTGACACCGCCAACTATTTTCGATTACTCTCACATCTAATAAGTCGAAGATGTTTGAGAGTGTCTTCAATATCTGCGTTCCCAGAAACATTGACACAAACTCCAATCTTAATGTCCATATATATATATATATATATATATATGTATATATATATATATATGATCAGCTCTGGTGTGCATTAAATGTGCATTTGTTTCGCGACATGCTTCTTCCGATACATTAATGACCTCTTTAATATCTCCTTCAACAACGCCCACTCCTATGTAGATGATCGCAAACTGCATTCCTTCCTAACATTACATATCTAAGATTCATCCACATGCAACCTAGAGACTTGACTCAAAACATGCTCGGACTCCACCTTCTCATCGTGGTGATATAAACTGTATCGAATTAAACTGTAAAATGACACAGTGTTCTACACATACAAGGAAAGCAATACTATACAGTCAATCTCCACCAAACAAAACTAAAGTGTTTACAGTGGCAACAAATTTTGGGTTTCACAAACAGTGACGGCTTCTGGCGATTACACATCATCAACGTACCAACTACTGCATCAGAAAGACCGGCTGTTTCCTTGGAGACAGACAATGATGCGCACCCAACAACTACTAACACTCTACAAAGATTAAATGAGGCTCACACTTAAGTGCTTCTCCCGAATCTAGGACATTGGTGCTGCTACATATACAGGCATCCTAGAGAGCATGAGATGAAAGGCCACCCACCTGATTACATATAAGTTGCTTGCCTACATATACCAAAATCTGGCCCATAGTCACACTTCCTCTTTACGTTGTACCGCTATGACTATAGCATTTCCTATGTAAAGCTAGCTGGTCCCTTACCATTTTCACTCAAGAACTCCACAATCACTCCTCTTTCCTATTTTCGTCACACATATCATATTCATTCCCAGTCCCAGTACTTACTATTATGTTCAGTTATTTCACTCCGGAAATTCAGACTACTTGAATACACTCCCTGCCCAAGTTTATCTACATCTGTCAACGTGTAATTCGGCAGAAACATTACCTGCAACAAGACGTTCCTTGAATGCAACGGACATAGACGCTCCACACCAAGCCAATAAAACATAATTCCTTTTTCCAGCTAACCTCCACCTTCCACAAACTCCTTTCCGATATATTGATTTACCACGAAAAAGAAATAATATGCCCGTTAATTCCCTTCAACAAACTAAAACTCATAATCATTCTAGTACACGTTTTGTTCCAGTTTATATCATGGAAGGATCTATCGAATGGGTTTACTGTAATCAGTAAGGGCACTATAACACGGATGACTTAAACCGCTGGAGTAGTATCTCTTCATTGAATACATTTACAGTTACGTTTGTCCGAGCCAGTCTGATTTAGGCGTCTTTGTTAGGATCACAAGGCAAGTTCAGTGACAAGACGAGCCAGTTGGTTGTGTATTAGATGACTCTTCATTTATAAACTGAGTCACCTGTGTTTTAGCTATCATATAAAAAGTATAAATATTGAAACGTAGTAAACATGCGAACTAAAAATAATGTTAGGTATCATATTTAAATTTGTAAGAACAATCTAAAGGTAAAACTGTGTAGGTTATCAATTTAATGAATTTACTGAACATTCCTTACAATTCTAAAGGTTCCCTCAGTTTAATCTGTCGGAGGAAATTTTCTAACATTTATAAATGGTAAACGTACTGGTTCCGTTATCGTTTTCTTTTCCTTTGTTAGAAACGTTATGTAAGTCTTATAATTGATGAAAATATCATTTCAATATTTGGAAAATGTATATCGTCAGGGATATGTGTTATCTATAGATTTGTACAAAACTTTAATAAGGAAGCAAAGCCAAGGCAACGCAGTCAATTTAAAACTATAGAAAGAATAATAGAAAATAACTATTAAGTCAATATATTGCAATGTGACCTCAGAACCAAATGTTCGTATCCTCTAACTGCATTTTAGTAAATTATATAAGCATATTTTAAAGAAAGAGTTAACTTGAAATGGATTTATAGCATACTGCAAGCTGTTCTATTTATAAAACTCGACTCTTAATATTAAATCATAAAGAAAGTGGTATATGATTTGCAGGTTATAAACACTCACTGATTTGAAGGAAGATCGTATGAAAATCAAATTGAGTTAAACGACCTTTCTGAAAATATTTAAATCACTGATCTGAAAACTGTTTAAAATAACTTTCGTGGCATTTGTTTTCTGCAATGTTCCTACAGAGTTATTTTGATCGATATCAGTACATAAGTAGACTTGGATCAGCAAGTAGTTTTTAATGTATCTCAATGCAGGCGGTATACACTGAAGACATGATGTCTTAGGGGCCTTAAGAACTCTGTCTCATTACGCAACTTATGTTACAACAAATTAAACGTAAACTAATGTACTGTTAAAAATATGGTAACAAGTGTCGGTTTCTCTACCCATTACCTTTCTCTGTATTCACACCTGGCAACATGTCAATATATGTTAAATACCAATTTGCTATGAATGTATTCTTTGATAGAAATGTTGCAACATTTTCTCAAAGGCTATTCTCAAGTATTTTGTTCTCAGATGAGTGAATTACAGAATAAAAGAAAATTGCTATTTTCTGCTGAATTCCTCAAACATACTCCAATTCGAACTCATCGCAGCTGATTAAACGCTACTCAAGGGACGGCATTTAAAAGAAATATTGATTTAATTAACTTTGCAGAAAGCCTCTAGACAGAATACAGAAATGACTTTCATGATCTTTCTTGCGGCATTGCTACGAAATAGTATGTGATGATTTCCATCAGGAGACAGCACTCTCTAAATCTGTTTACTGTGAGCATGGTGTGTTTCTCTGTGGCGTTTCAACTACCAGAAACATCATTACACAGTGATATGTATGCAAAAATACAATAAACACTGAAAACAAATTTTAACAATTACATTTTTAACGTTCTGGGATGTATTATTGTCATTTAGATAATAATGAAATCATTTTTCTGAATGTTAATTTCATAAATGTGTATATACATATATGTATATATACATATATAGATAGATAGATAGACGTGATCTTTATACAGTTCTTAATATATACACAATTCTCGGTTCCTCTCGTTTTTTCAGGTTCTTTCCCTTTTTTCATAAGTAACAATTCTGGATTTGCCTGACTAACAAATAGCCACTAAGTATGAACTTTATGTGAGTTCAAATCACTGCCTAACCAAGAAACTTAAGTATCAATTTATTGTATGTTAAATACTTCATAAACATCTCTTATATAAATGTGTGTGGGTGTTTATATATTTATTATAAGTCATATATGAAACATTACTGGAACAAACCAGTTTTAACTGTATCGAACCCAGAATCTTCTGTAAGCAAATATCGATAATTGAAAATAAACAGCTAAATTATATACTTTTTAACATTTCCAAAAATAGTGCGATAGGAAGCAGATTCAATTTAACAAAATCACAATATGTTTGAAAGATTGAATTCTTACATTTGTGTCATTATGAAGAAGCGTTGCTAGGAGGAAAAACGATCTCAGGCATTATTAGAATGGAATGGCGTTGTAAATAAATGCATGCATAATCTTACACCAACGTACAATTAATGCATATTTATGACTGAAAATATTTCCTACATATGAGAAAACTGAATATCTCTCTCTAGACGGCATACTATGTATGTATATAT
>JAOPJM010000754.1:3932010-3944386 GCA_027124095.1 Muusoctopus leioderma | reverse complement strand
ACACAAACATAAGTAAATGCATAGATACAAATGCAATAAGGGTACACCTTCCACATACGTGTAAGAAGCCATGACCTAGGTTTTGTCAGAGTACCCCATGACTCTTCATATTGGAAATGGATTAACTAAGGTGCCCGTGAACAGTTTCTGTATTAAACTGGGTAAAAAGCATCTAACAGCCAGTTTTACGGTGTGGTAGATTATTTATGTGGTATTCAACAACATCCTATCGTTTGAAGGTCATTTGAAATCGGCCCTAAATCCACCTCCTCATACAGCACATCGTCACTATTTTTATATTACAGAATAATTAGCATTCGTCTCAGGGACACGTCGCTTAATAGCACCAATGTGAACTTAAATCACCCTGTGGAGGGGGTCTCTTCGTGTATTTTGAACACCTTTTGTTTTCCTCTCCTGCATGACAGTCTGCCACTCCTATCCATTCTCAATTTTCTCCGCTCGTCTGAACACGGTTGACGCCCGAGAGAGAATCCCTGGTCGTAGGATTCGGGTCCTAAAGAGGAGGGAAGTTTTTTGACCATCCTCGGAGCTGCAACTGGTGTTGCGACTGGCAGTACTTTGGAATACCTACATCCTGGAACTACTGTTGTTGATAGTTTTAATGATATCCACTTCTCTCTCTATTCCTCTGTCTTAAAAATATACCAGGGCAGAAGTATTTCAAGTGGCTCCTACTGACACATGTAGCAGCTGCACTTTCTGCTTTGAACCGCCAATATCATTGCTTTGCTTTCCGCACCTACGATGTGGCACAGCTCCGAAATAGTCCTGTGGTTTTCAGAGTAATTAGAACCTGTATGTCCATAATGACTCCTCCGACCACATATTTCAATCCCACCCGCCCATAGTGCGCTGCAAAAGTGCCAACAAGCCAGGAGACAATGCCACTTCCAATGCCCCTGACTGTGATGCTTGTATTCTGGTGACCCATGTATAGCTGTATGAGCCGATGACCCGATGAGCAGATGTATGGCGCACTAACTCGGTGAGTCCCCTCGCCTGGTCCTCACTTTTGAAAGCCAGGCAGACACTCCCATATATCAGGACGCCATTGATGGCGACTACATCGGCCAGAGCTTCCTTGAATTGTTCGTTCGAGGGCACACAGCTTTTCGAGAGGTTGAAGTATGCCACTTTTCTCCTTGGTCGTTCTTGGATAAATTCCTCTAGCAAAGAGACATTCTTTTGTGACACATTCTTTTGTGACACACCACTGCCATGTCTACTTCTGACTCAATCTGTTCTATGTTCAAAACCTGCCTGTCCCTTGCAGTGTTATCAACGCTGCTTTTGTTGCTATTAATGTCATGTATAATATTTTCATTTGGCAACATTTATGTGTGAGTGTTGTTACTTTTGTTGATGTTGCTGTTTTTGCTTTGCCAAACGTGTCGCCAAAATTGTTTACACTAGTGCCAGTGTTCATAGAAGTGTTATTAATATTTTCCATCAAAGTTTGTGTTGTGTGCACACGTGTGTTGTTATAAAATATTCTGTTTCATTTTCTTTATTTCTGTTAGCTGTGTTCATTTTCAAATTATATGTTGAGTGGGGGCGTTGTTCCTATGTCTCGTAGACATTTTGAGCAAATGCAAACAAGAAAGAAAAAAACTATGTTCGAAAATGTCTTTTCCCCCATAACCAGGGGAAAAACACCCACACAAAAAACAAACTTCTTACCTCTTTATAAAGCTGGTCCGCAAGCCATGACAGAGAAATAAACATGCAATTGTTAGAAAAAAAATCAACAAATTGCAAATCCAAACGAGAGCGACCACGTAAACACGTCTCGCCACCACTACTACTACTACTACTACTACTACTACTACTACTACTACTACTACTAGAAAGGATCAATAAATATTTACGCCATTTTTACGCATTGCAATAACAATAACAACACCAGCAAGCAACAAGAAAATAATCATTATGAATAACAGCAAGTAAACAACACGACTTCGCTTCTTTGCTAGAACTCTAATAATTTCAACAATGAAAAGGCGTGGTTCATTTTGGCAATTGTGTCACTCACTCAGTCAGTGAAATGCCTGTTTCCAACGTAAACAATTCAAATGTCGATGTAATATAGATTTCTTTTGAATATGCATAGGACCAATATTTGCGTGATAGGGCTATAATAGAATGAATGGACTTCAGTATTTTATTGATACTTATTCCCATGTATTAATGTTACTGTTGTTTAGCTTAACTTCAGCCCTGATCCAGCAGGCCTATGACAAAGACTTTCCAACCGTGACTATACCATATTCTCTTTAGACATAGTGTATCTAGGAATATATTACCAACTGTGTTTAGTGTGATTTGGTGTGATTTAGTGTGATTTGAAGTAAATTTAGTGTGATTTACTGTGATTTAGTGTGATTTGAAGTAAATTTGGCTGTTGTTTCTAGCAAGTCAAGCGACCGTGGACAGGCTCCCTCGTTGACTGGAGCTTTGCTAGTAGTGTTGCTGTTTAGCTGCAGGTCATCCATGATACAAGCAAACATATGATCAAAGGCGTTCCTGTCATGACTTTCCCATCTTTTTCTTAAATAGTGTACTATGAACTACATTATCCAATGTGTTCTCCCTTCTTTTTAAAGAAAGGAGTGTGTGATTTGAAGGTAATTTGTATGATATTACTAACAAGTTCAGAGAATAGTAAGAGGTCCGATATTTGGCTAGAGTCTATCTATTGTTTATCGGCAGAAGTGGGGAAAGACAGAAGAGCCCCCCCCCATCACACAATGAGATTTGAAATGAAAATATTGGGATAATATATTAGATATAGTAAAACATGTATTTCCGCGTCCTACTATAATACATATCTACTCTTTCTTTATTTCCGACATGGAATCGGTTTCTTTAAATTAAGTATAGGACGAATTAATATAATGTATTGGGATAACTTGATTCAATTAAAGTTGGATTGTCATTGCTTCTTACACTACTAAGTCTTCCTTTTTTTGATTTAACATCCCTGAATTGTATTCATTCTAACATGCAACTAATATATTAACTTTGTGCTTCTGTTGTTCTTTTGTTTGTATTGCTTTTAAGATAATTCCTTGGATTTTTCACCAGGCAGTGTCAGAACTTACAACTTGCTTTTTTCGGATTTTTCATTCGGATTACATTGGATCTATGATTATTACTACTAATGAAAAGTAATATTGAAGACTCTGGATAGATTTGAAATGGCTGTTGTTGTAATTATTATTGTTAAAATGCCTTGCAGTACTTGTTCCGGTTCTTTACCTTATAAGTTCAAATCCCACCGAGGTCAACTTTGCCGTTCATCCTTTTAGGAAATAGATAAATAAAGTACCAGTTAAGTACTGGGGCCGATATACATTTCTGGTCTTGTGCCTATGTTAGAAACAATTACTGTTTAACCCGAGTTGAGCTCTGATCTAGCGGACCTATGATCAAATTCGTTGTTGTTGTTTAGCCACAGGTCAACCCCAAATAAGCCGTGGTCATTCTGTTACTCGTTATAAAAGTTGCCACATCATACAGGTGAGCAATGCATTGATACTGGAAACACCTGTACCCATATACAACTTATACCGAACAAACAATAGCTGATCAAGAAAAAACAAAAAAACATTCAGCCACGTGAAAAATAACAACACACACAGTTACAGAGAACTTTGGTTGACAAAGTTTGAGTTCAAGGCTGTAAAGAGTGAGAGTCACAATTTATTTAATAATGCTTTAAACAGGGGAAATGATGGACAAGATGTTAACAGCAGTAATGATGAAAGTTACCGCTGAACTTAACAATAACAATGTTAATAGTATATATATACATTTTTACCGGTTATTGTGATATCTTGTGGTGTCATATTTCATTGGTCGTAAGAAATCTCGCCTGTGTAGCTACTACAATTTGGCCACTTCCATTAGAGAATGAACAGGAATTATTAATATAGGTATTAATAACAAGTTACGAACCTATATAGGCTAGGCCAAAGTACCTGCTATAAATAGCAGACAAACTTTTAGAACACACTATCTCGATCGGAAGCTTCCCGTTAAAATGTATGTTGATGGAGCTCTCTCCAACCCACGCTCTCTCAACTCTGATCTGCCCCAAGATTCTGCTTTGCTCCCCACCCTCCTTCTCCTATATATCAATGACATATGTTCTGTCATCTCCAGCATGGTCCACTCCGATGTAGATGATATACAAACCTTCACTCATCCCTAACCTATTCCGCAACTAAGCTTCATTCACAAACCTGCATTGACTTTATGAACAGAAACTTCAAAACATTCCTCAATGCAGTCATATCAATCTTGTCGCCTTCAAGATCAAAAAGACACAATCACTGCACATATTAAGAACACAATCTTATAATCCCTCTTCCACACGCTCAACAGTCAAATAGATCTCATGTCGCTACACATGCTAGGATTCACCATCACTAATAATCACTCCTGGCGATTTCACATCCTCAAAATAGCAAAAACTGACCTTCCTCTTATTAACTCTATACAAAGTTTAAGTGAGACGTGCATTGGATTAGCATGACTTCGCTCACCAACACACTCCAACCTTTGGCCAGCAGACAAGCTGTCTCCCCAAATGCCTTTTCTACCGCAACCACAGTGGTCTCTGCTTCTTGAAGAAGGATGATTTCATGTCATCTCAACACAGGCCCATCTGACATACTCGTCTTTCATTCTCTCGTCACCCATATTGTTACAACCCAGTTCCGGTACTAATATTCATCCTATCCTTCCTCCGCAGAACGACAGTCCTCTGGAATTCCGTCCCTGTCCATGTTTTTCCAGCAACCGTCAACTTGCAGATGTTCAAGAACGACATCAACCGCGTCATCATCGGTCTTGGAAGACCTGTCAAGGTCATAGGCATAACCCCTTCCCCCAGACCAAACTATTAAAAATGTCAATATAGATTAAAGGGCGTTATAAGCAATGTACAAAGGGAAATATGAAAACATAACATTTCAATACCCACAGATATAATCGAAGTAAACAATTTCTCATACGCGTGTATAATCATAGCAATAGAATACGCTAGGTAAAATGCACAATGTATCATCAGAAAAGATAGAGGGTACGGACATAGAATAGAATAGACAAGTGGAAGGGTAAATTAAAGCAGAGAAGAAATACTCTACGTAGCGAAGCAAGAAAAACAACTCAGATGACAGTAGATAAACCTTCCAGAAAGATTTACAGAAATGTATTCGTTGTGACGAGTAAATACAACATATATAATAAACAAATACGTCTACGAACACTCGAATGCTTAAAACGAAAAAGAAGATAACAAAATATTCGTTTTAAATAATAGATTAAAAAGATATAGCATTGGAAAAAAAACGGATCTCTCAACATCACTTCTTTGAAAACAACCCGTAAAACTCTGATTTACATCGCGGTAAATCATGGAAGTAGATAAGATATCCAGCATAGAAAAACTAGAAATATTTTGGAAACATGTTTTTGGAAACGAAAGCTAAGTATCACAAAAACAATAGCTAGTTAGAAGAATACGTAACACCAATAGCTAGTTAGAAGAATACGTAACAATAGAAATGAAACAGAAAAAATATCTCCCCAAAGCATTACAATATCTGATTTAAGACGTACTTTAAACAGCCTCAAAAGCAGGAAAATTCTTTGCATTAACTTCAAAACTTTTAGTGGTTGTCATTTAATATACTAACTACACTGACAGACAACATCCACCTTCAATATTCTCCTATACAATCCAGACCAAGTACCTAAATAGCTACTTTCTGGTAGGACAACAATGATACGCAAGAAAAGTTCAACACATTTCCCGTCTAACTACCGCACTATCACTTGTATGCCTGTAATTTATAACTTTTCTTTCAAATATAGTCAAACATGATAATTGGACATTTACCAAAAAAACAACAAAAACAAAACAAACAAACAAAAAGAACTAATTCTGTAAAGCAGAAGGGGGTCATACCCGAGTCCCACAGGACAATTGACCAGCTCCTTATTAACGGATGGTACTGAATGTTGCGAAAGTACGCATAAAGAAGCTGTCATGTACCTAGATCGATTACAAGAAGTTCTTTGATCCGGTCTCACATGACTCGCTTATCGTAATGCAGAAGTACCTCAATTTGATGACACCATGGTGAACTTCATAAAACCAACAAGGAAGAAGTGGTAGAGAATTATTATGGTTGCCAGCAGCACTATGAGTGTAAGCTCCAGCTTCACAGGAATATCTACAGAGATATTCCAAGGCAAACCGTAATTCTGGTCTTCATTTCATCCTATGCATGTTACCTTGTTGGCTAATACAAAAAGCCAATTTTGGCATACTACATAGGGATAGTGAGGACGAGGCGTATACACTATCTCCTCTTAATGGATGACCTAAAATTGAATGGTTGCCAGTTTAAGAATCTCCTCAGTATTGTCAAGCAATTTAGCAATGACAATAATATAATATAGGAGCAGTACAATTCCGCATAATACAAATACTCGTTTTACTTTATACAAATACTTGATAATAATTTATACAAATACATATTCTCGTTCGCACAGATTTGTGCGAACGAGAATAAACAAATATTTTGACACGGTTAAACAGATTTCAAAACCTCATCTCACTGGCAAGAATACTGTCTATGTTATTAACAGGTTCACAGTGCTATCGATAACATATGACTCAGTAGTATTGGACTGGAGCTTGGCACATCTAGATTTCATAGACTGTAAAACGAGAAATCTGCTAAAGCAATACCACATACTACACAATAGGCCTGACAACCAACGTCTGTAAACCCCTGGAAGAGAAGATGCTAGACGAATATTCAGCATCAGGGAGTAGTTTAGAAAGGCAGTTATTAACATTGCCTACTAGCTTTCCAACACACAAGAAAGCCTTCTAGTTGCTCTAAAAGTGTCGTAAAAAAAGTATCAAATTGATCATATCTGCATTAACAAAATTCTCACCAGAATTTGGATTAGATTTCGAACAGCTAAAGTCTAAACCTGTAGCAGCAGCAGAAACGGACATAATGATGGGGCAAAAATCAACCATGGTGAATACCCGTAAAGGAACGCCTTTACATGGTCAATTCTGCCACGAACTGGATGCCCCATATATAAATTTACAAAATCTACCTCTGTACTGCATGAACAAATTCGGCATATATGAGGCAACAGGTTCAACAACATTCACAATACAAAAGCAGGCAATCATCAGTAGATATATTGAAAGGAATATCTACAACCTCTAAAATATAGATGACAAATGTCGCCTGGAAAGAATACTTCACATTGCATCAAGTCAAACACTAGCTCTGATAGAATATTATTGGATAAACTATAACGTAGCAAAGCTGCTGGACATAACCCTGGCCACCTAATTTCAACAGCTTCAATGAAAAACTATGTGGTGCTCCCATGCATCTCCACCTGATTTCGAAAATGACAATGTAAAAATGCTATGGGACATTAGCCTACAAAAAAAGGATCTCCATCTGAATTCCAGACCGAGTATTCAGTTGTTCGATCAACTGAACTACCAACTCATTCAACTACCGTGTAAGCGGCTGAGTATTCAACAGACACGTGTACACCTAACGAAATCAGCTGGCAGAATCAGCGTGATACAGTGTGACAAGGCTGGGCCTTTGAATTACAGGTACAATCCATCCGACGGGCTTCTACATAGTTTCCGTCTACCCAAATCCCCATCACAATGCATGGGTTGACCCGAGGTTGTTGTAAAGACACTTTCCCAAGATGCCACGCAGTGGGATCAAACCCGGGAACACGTGCTTGCGAAGCGAACTTCTTAACCATTCGGCCATGCTGCGCCCTCGCTTACATACAGACCACCAAATAACACATTATAAACTTGACATCATTTTCCACGACAAAAAGTAAAATGGTCTACTAATTACCGCCGTAGCATTACCAAATGACTATAAAGGTGGGCAGAAACGACCTAAAAATGCTAAGTAATTACTCCGATCTAGCTGTTGAATTAAAAACAGTATGTCATTAAGTAATGTGTATATTATCCCATTTGCAATTGTCCCAACTAGAATAATAGGCAACGACTTCTGTAAAGACATTGATACATTACCTATTAGGATAGATATAGGAAAGTTTAAGACAATAGCAATGCTAGGATCTGTGTAAATACTGTTAATGCATTGTCACACAGCATTTGCTAACCTTGAACATTATTATATACGTACATGCTTTACAAGATGTACCTGATTCTTGTTTATAGAGAGAAAACTCTTGGTGTATTTCTCAAGCCATGACTAATAATAATAATAATAATAATAATAATAATAATAATAATAATAATAATAATAATAATAATAATAATAATAATAATAACATAATTATTATTGATAATGTCTTTTGAAACAATATTATTATTATGCTCACGGGTAATCTAATCAAGGATTTACTTTTTCGTATATGGATCGAAGGAAAATTCAAAGCGTATGCCTGAACATTACATATGAATATTTCTCGAGTTTCAAATCCGAAGAATTTAATATATTTCTTTACATTTACTTTCCTCGTCTTTACAATAAATAAATATATAAATGAATGAATAAAAATATAAATAAATACAAAAGAAATATTTTTAAAATATTGCTAATTTCAGTGATTGTCATATAAATGTTTCTTTTTTACATACCTACCAGGATTTCATATTTCTACTGCTGTTAATTTTACCCCCAAACATTTCGAGCAAAAATTCTGATCGTCGCTGGAGAGATTCTATTCATTAGTGTAATAATCTTTTTCGGTTTGCCTCACAGTTTGTATAATATAATACTCCAAAATATGAAAACTTTTTTTCGAATTATTAAAACATTGTGTAAGCATGTGAACAAATCGTACGTTATCCTATATCCCTATGGGTATAACAGTATTATATATAGATTTATTTAACTCTACTGAATCTCATTTCTACCAAGTAACACTAAAAGTTTTAGAATACAATATGGCGCGTAATTATTCATTGTTGCAACTGTTATATCTTCCTCCCGCTAGGAGGAAACCTCTTCATGATCATTCGACCTGCTAGAAATAGCTGGTCGAATCTTAACTGAAATGACACCGTCACATATTAAAACAAAAGGAAAATATTGAATAATTGTAACATTAGATAGACTGCGTCTAACAATAACCAAAATACGACGGAATGGTCACCACTGGAATGTCTTTTGGGTAACGGTTTGCTTGACTAGATCTGACATGGGGCTAAACCACAGCAACGACAGTCTTCTCAAATAGGAACACACCTTAGTATTTGCATATCAGAGATTTTTGTTGGAATAAAAATTGGTTACTACCTTTTAATTATAAAGTTCGTTCTTTTGCGAATTTCTTTCGCTAGAGATTTTCTATTGGAATATTTCTAATTCAGAGTTTTCGAGAATGTTCTTATATATGAAGCTCAATATATATGTTCTTATATATGAAGCTCAATATATATGCTTGAATGTTTGATATTAGATATAAATCTATTAAATGTATGAGGAATATATATGTTTGATATGTTTGATATTAGATATAAATCTATTAAATTTATGAGGAATATATATGTGTATACATCATTGTGGGTTTTGTTTGTATAATTATAGAATTCTGACATTAGCAAAAGGTCGCATATTATAGAGGAGGGGGGGGGGGCATTCCATTAGTACTAATTTTATAAATCCTTGAATGATGAAAGACAAAGTTGACCTCGGCGAGATTTAAAATTCAGAACATAATGAGACGAAATTAAATACCACAATACACTTGATCCGACGCTGTACCGATTTGTGTCAAAACATTACTCTACTGTTTTTAATTCTTTAGTATTGTTTATTAACTGAACATTTATTGGTATTGTGTTTATTATTTATTAAATGTATATCTTTAGTTTCTAGCATATTACGAATTTATTAAAATGAAATGTCAATAACCAGATTAAACTTAATTTATCGCTATGTTCTTTTATTAATCTCAAAATCATCCATCCAAATTAAATATGTATTCAGGAATTCATGTTCTTTATTTTTCCAAATGTATTTTCAATGTAAGTCAACTAAAAGCTCTTTATTTTGAGAATAAAACAGCTTCTGTTCTTGGCTTATTGAGAAATTAACTTTTGCAGTAACGAGTTCGTCACAATAAACATAATAATTAATAACCGACTAATACTTACTGTGCTATTGTTCAACATTTCGTATGATTTGGCGTACTCGTTCTTTCATCTCATCTATTTCATCCATTCATGTAACTGTATATAGATTCCATTTATCACTAATTTTCTAAAAATAATTCTTCTAGCCAATTGAAAACCAGCACAGCGAGAAGAAGCATTTACTCAGACGTTTGACCTGCTAGAAAAAGCAACCGAATTTCTCCCTTTAAAAAAAGGAAGGACACTTTTAAAAATGTAAAAATATATTTTCTGATACAAATCCAGACGGAATAGTCTTAGTTTGATCCCAGTACTTGTTACTAATGATGCAGTCATTAATTATAAAGTTTCTGACACTTACACCGGGGAGCTGTAGCAAGAATGATTTCCTTTTACAATTAGATGCATAAACCAGCGATTCCACGCATGCCTTATATATGCTAGACAACATCCTTACCTAATCGAACTATTAATATTCATCATATTCAATTCGCAATCAACACAGCGATTGCCTATATCTCACATTATTGTAAAGAGTTAAACCTCATAATATGTATAAGAAAAATCAATCCCATCGTCGTCGAGCATCAGATCTCATGAAGCTCTACAGTCTGCAAAAGTTTTCGTATTGCTTATTAAGTTTCTTCGTATTTAAATTGAACAGTATTTCTATAATGATATCATAAACAGGCCATTTCTAGTTTCCAGTTTCCAGAATACTTACTATACAACTATAAGCGATACACGATATATCGGTTTCCATCTTTGATATTCATTCCTAGAAGGATTATGAATTTAATCAAATCAGATTCCGACACAAAGATGTACAGAATTATGTAGCTATCGATTTGTCGGATTCTATTACATTGCTAAATTTCAAACATCCCCATAAAACGATCGGTGAATAAAGGCAACTGATTGGTATAACACTATAAGAAGCTCGTTTTATATACCTGTAATAATTACAATAATAACATTATCTACAACAACAACAACACCAACAACAACAAAGGCAGAAACAACAACAGTAATACGTATTAATAATAATAATAATAATAATAACAACCAACAACAAGAACAGAAAAACAAAATAATAATAATAATTATTATTATTATCATTATTATTATTATCATTATTAATAAAGAAAGTATTATTATTATTGTTGTTATTATTACTATTACTATTATTATTATCATTATTATCATTATTATTATTATTATTATTATTATTATTATCGTGTGTTTCGAAATTAATCATTGCTGAAACTTGCAGCTAAAGCTTTCGCTGAAAGTTAGCCGAGACAAAATGAAAGCAAGTAGGCAAATCAACATTTAAGATATTTTTGATATTGCATGAAATGTTTCATAAGTCAATAGCCAGTTTGTAGAAACACTAATCACCACGAGGTCAAATGATTTTAATCGGCTTAGTGTAAATGGACTTCATCAAGAATTGAGCAATGCTTCGTAACATCATGTACAATGGAACTTGAACATAATACATATGACAGAAAGAAAAGCATCATTCGATTGTACTTATTTTAAATCCGCAATATATCTTTGTATCTATCTAAATATCTACCAATATATTTTCCTCTTAGTTGTCTGTATACATAATTCCAACAATGGTGTAATCTCGTGATCTCTTCTTGGAGATTGGGATTTCTTTCCGTCGAACGAAAATGCCTCGTGGTATTTCAATCTGCATCTGTTGCCTTCAATTACGGTGGTTTTGATTTTGTTTTTCATCCTCTTCCGAGGTCGTTAGAGTAAGTGCCCGATAAACACCCTTGAAGACAATACCCCAGCATAGCATGACTCCGATAATAAAATATATGTGTGTGTTTGTGTTTATGCATATGTATGCATATATATACATGCAAACATACACGAATATTAACCACGGTTAACATAACATCGCTTTCAATGTGCAGAGCGAGGCCTTCCGGAAATCTCTCTCTGTAAACACGCACACACACACACACACACACACACACACACACACACACACACACACATGCATACATATATATATATATGACTGTTGAACCCATGTGCGCTAGCAGTGGGGGAAATTTACTTATTCGTAATTAAGTCGTTAAGTAGATTACATATTTAATTAATTTTCCCTGCTGAAGATTCTGTCGATCGGCGATTGACTGG
>JAOPJM010000754.1:3521421-3531719 GCA_027124095.1 Muusoctopus leioderma | reverse complement strand
AATATCCATGAGCTCCCTTTCTTTGCTATGGTTAACGCCAGCTTAAATCGTATGAATATGGGTGTCTTTTTTAATAGTATACACAGGCTTTCTTGGTGTTTGTACTCCTGCCAAGGACTGACACATCGTATGTGTGATATGTATCTTTTAAATGTGGGTTTAAATTGTATATCACTATTTTATTGTCCAGATTATACCTTTTCCTTCATCACTTTCATATAATATCTCAATGATTGTATAGTGCAAAGGGGAGAGGGATGGACATTTTGTTTTTAATTCCATGGCTCTCTGAACACTATTAATGGTTGAAAGTGAAGGAATCGACTTTAGTTGCGAATTTAAATTGCGTTACAGTCTGGATCTACCAGAGATTTGTATTTCAACCCACCAATTACTCAATTACTTTTCATGCAACAAAACCCTGTACAAAACCATATTCGTCCCTGTCTTCTACTCTCTATTAATGCCATTTGGTATTAATTATATTTTTAATTCACTTCAGAAAATATAAATCGTCAAAGTAATTTCTAGCTGCTTATACATTTCTTATTAATAGATCAAATTTTTGTTTTACGATTTAAATAATAACGTATTAGTTGCAGTAATTAACTGAAGAGAACCACAGAAGTGAACAGAAATCTGCTTCAGTTTTTCTGCTGTTAAACTGAAGTATCATGATTTAAGTTCTTCAAGGTGTTTCTTCTGTAGCTGTTCTGGCCTAAACTTTGATAATGATTTATGAATGACTGGATAATTCAAGAAAGAGTTTTCTGGATAATGAAGCAAAGCAGTTTGCAATGCATGCTGTAGAAATTCCACTGCAAGATATATATGGTGTTAATTAGACTCACTACTGTCTCGAAATTTAACTGCTGGATGTTATTATATTACTGTACACAAGAATGTGCAGTCTGTCTTCAATTAACGCTACAGATAATGGAACTACGTCATAGTCTTTCATTTCACAAATCTTCACGTATTACTTGTTTATCAAAGCTAAGATAGTTAGTCTATTGTGAAAACACATCATGTTCTGTAAATATACACCTGGCGAACTTAGTTGAAAACTAGTTTCAGAACATACATCAATCTTATCGTTGCTTAATGAATGAGACGTGATATATTCAAGGGTATATATTTAAAACTCTACAACCCTTAGATACTTTCTTAAAAATGTCAGAAAGATATGTTTGATATAGCCGTGGACAACTATATATATACATACCCATGTGTGAATGGTTCGTATCCTGTCTTTGGTACTGTCTTTCTTGGAAAGGTATTCATAGTATATATGTATATTCCCGCTGGTTGTAATTAGATGCAATCGTGAGATACAGACTTGATTTATTTAGTTTCCAATGTTTTATTCAAAATCATTGTATTCTCGCATTCCTCATAATCAGGATATACTCCAGCGTTTACGAATTACATAAAAACATATTTCTCACTGTTCCAACTACAAAATTATTTACAAGATAATACTATTTCAACACAATAACATTATGGTGGAGTTTGACAGCGTTGTGTGGCTCTATTAACATTTCGAAACTGATTTTTTAATAAAAACATCGTTAATATATTTTCTATTAAACTACTTTAGTAGTTTAATTTATCAAATACGTGTTGTTTAGCTCCATATCAGCCCAGATTGAGCAGGACTACGATCTAAAACATTCCACCCGTGACCATCCACTCTTTTAGGGGGTTATCTAGAACTACATTATCTAATGTTTGGCCTTCCATTTTTTTTCAAGACGACGGAGTTTGATGTGGAGGAGATTTTACTGCTACTTCTAGCATATATGACGACCACGTAGATGATTCTTCCCTGACTGTTAGAATATGCCGTGGACATTATTGCTAAAGTTGTTCACCATTTCTTCTAGATTTAACTCTGAAAATTAGTTATAAATTCAAGTAACTTGTAACAACAGTAACTCTTTAATAATTTTCAAGAAAACTGGTATTTTCGATGAGGAAATAATTATAGAAAAGCGATTGCTGTAAACTATTTCATTTGTTCCAATTGCATCAAGGCATCGCTACGTTAGGTAACGTAGGGTTAAGTTTGAGATATTGTGTGGTTGAAACTAATTTTAGAACTATATTTCAGCACAATGTATTCAATACTTAACCTAAATCTAATTCTTATGGCCTTTTTATTGGTATTATGAACTAGTCTGGAGAAAGACGCCCTTCCAATGGCTTTCGCAAGTCCTCAAAAACCGGAGAGACCGAGGTGGTTAACATCCCTCTTGATCAGTTCAAGTCGACGATTGCAGGAAAATATATGTACAGGAAGGGAATTCCAGAGTGCTGACCTCTAGAGAGTGTGCCCAATGGTTAGTGACGTGTGTGAAATGGACACAATATAGTTGACGAAAGAAGGGCGGCCGAGTCCGAAGTGGCTGATATTTTCAGGGGAATGTCTCAGGTACATGTCATTAAATGGTTGCGAGGCATTTCCATGTTTAGTTAAAAGCATTCTAACCATTTAATTCTGATCTATGTGAGGGTTTTATGTATGTATCTTCTGTTTCTCACCAAATATGTATGGTGTGCACTTCCGATTGCTCGTAGTGTTCCCTGAATGTTTAAACATTATAAAACTCTACTTCAGACTAGTAAATCGAATGTTGACAAGTGATGTAAAATCATATTCATGTGTCTGAGTGTCATGCCTAATAATGAACCTTTGCAAATGTAAAACAATATAGTCCGTCGTTAACAGTGGTTAAATTAAATCAGATGAGCTGCAGGAAGAAATATATGAACGAATAAATGAATATCGTATTCAGACGATAAAACCCAGAGGGCATCATTGGTATACTACGTAGGAATGGTATGTGTTTTTTGTATGTTTTTTTATATATATTGATATTCTTTATAGTTTATTAAGGTTTCTTTTTTTTTTTTATAATTCTCCTCAATCAAACTGTAGAGCACATAAAACATCGGTCATTGTTGTATTAAGGAATTCATTCAAAATATCAATACTACCATTGAAATGTTCATCGTTCTAGGCCATTATGTGCCAGGAATTCACATATATAACCGAGTTGAATCTGAATTATTATTTATTTTTGTGTGAACGTATTTACAGTTTAAAATACGTTGCTTAGGAATTTTATTTATGCGGTCTTTCACCATTTTTAATTGAATAACATGTTTTAAATCGCCGTCAATTGAATGAAAGTTAACTTCAAAAATGCTTATAGAAAGTAATAGCAGTCGAGAAAATAATAACAATAATCATCAATAACATTTTTTAAATATTTCCTTTTGTTTAGAAATGTGATTTAAAGTTACGAGAACCATTCAGATTGTTAGGATTTCAAATTGCTATTCAATAAATATTCTATTGGTGATATTTCTCTATCGCAATAAGAGTAATGTTATTCTCTAATTATAATATTTATTCGGAAATGGAGTTATTAATATTTCGTGCATTTTCTCTTAATTTGGGAGGGAGAGAGAGAGAGAGAGAGAGAGAGAGAGAGAGAGAGAGAGAGAGAGAGAGAGAGAGAGAGAAAATATATGCATTGACGAACAATGACATTGGCTTTCTATAGCATATTATTAGTTATCAACGATGATATTAATTTTATAAGTATGTATGGCATATACATTAATGGAGTGCTTTTATTTCTCATAGATTAATTCTAATACTATCACTCCGTAATATATTAGAAAATACGCAAAAACCAAAACATGAAAGAAACAGACATGTTGCGAATAACTTTGATAAATATTTAACGTGAATAGTTGATAGAACCAGGTGAGATATAGCATATGGTGTTACTCGTTTGTTACTAATCATTATAATTATATAATTATTCATTTATAACTCAAGTATATTAAGTAAGCAATATAATGCTCGCTTTTTTAAAACAGTACTTATATAATTAGTATTAATGACTTGTTATTAATATTCTATAAAGATATAATTATAAAATGTAGCATGGTATACACAAAAATCCGTTTAGATAAACATATACTTATCTACACGCAAACGCACACAAACACATGAGATTTTATGTATATAAATGTGCACGTTCGCATATATATTTGGATACACACACACACACACACCCACATATGTATGCGTGTGTATGTTTGTATGTATGTATATATATATATATATATATATGTATATATGCTGAGGAAATCGGCACAACCAGAAAAATGCGTATCTTTAACTCCAACGTCAGTCAGTCCTGCTATATGGCTCTGAGATATGAAGGACTACCAACATTTGGCAGCACCAATTACAAACGTTTTTCAACACCTGTCAGAGGCGCATTTTAAACATCGGGTGGCCTGACAGGAACACCAACGAGGAGTTGTTGCGAAGAGCAAGGCAAGATTCATGATTCCGGTGCCAAGCAGATCTTACGGAGGGAGTGGGTTGGATTGGACACACTCACGGGAAACCAGCATCCAGCACCACCCATCAGGTCCTGACCTGGAATCCGAGGGAGGAAATAGGGAGAGGACAGCCAAGAAACACCTGGAGGCGTGACACTGAGGAGGAACTGTAGAGTTAGGGAAGAAACTGGACAGAGGCAGAAAGAAGAGCCCAGAAATGAGTTCAATGGAGGATTGCCTTCGATGGCCTATGTTCATCTGAGAGTGACGGTTAAAAACAATATATATATATATATATATACGATGAAGTTTTGTAAAGTTTTCGTCTACCAAATTCTACTTACAAGTTATTTACCAACTTGAGGATATAGTAGAAGACACATTCCCAAGTATCTGCGTAATGATGTCAACACGAAACCACATGGTTGTTAAACGAACGTTTTAACCACTGAGACATGACTGCGCCTAAAATAATGTTGCACATATTTAGATATTGTGAAATGTATTCAAATATGCTGCATATATTGGGATATACTGTCAACACCTCTATCATACGGAACTTTAAAAAACTGATATTTAAACTATAAAATGAACAATAGAGCCCATCGGTACAGCTTTCAGAAGCCAGTAAATACACAATTGAATAGCAGTTATTAAAACGAAAATACGAACAGATGCAGTACACGGCTTTAAAATGAGAAAAGGAACTTGGACAAAAATAAACACAATAACTCATCATTTGAGACAATAATGAATATATTATCATTACAATTCACCCGGAAGTAACCGGGGTGCTCACATATGGGATCAAGATTTCTTCGTGTTATCTGCAACTCTTACATATTAGATTCTCAAATATTGACATGGTTATATTACGGCATATTATTTATATCATGTGTTGATAGCCAAAAAGGTAATTTTCTTTAAGGATGGCGACAAGTTATTTGATACGACTAAAGATATTTGATTTCACAAAACACGAATAATAAGAAAACCTTGATTTAGACTTTATCAAACAATTCATTAACATACACAATGAAAAAGGTTGGGAACAAAATAAAGATTTTAAATATTGCAAATGTGTTTTATTATAGCACAATCAAGTTAACTTTAACGGAATACCAAAATTAAGAAAGACTACCGTATTAAAACTTAGAGATATGCACTCTAATTGCTGGGCTGTGCTGATTGGCTGCAGATTATGTCTATGGTCCACTATATTTATACTTATGTTCGTCATGTCACGTTATTAGCAGTCATTGGTTGTTGCTTGCTAAACCTCCATCAGACCGGATCTCAATCATAATACAAATGCTACTGCAGTGGACATTACCGCCGTGTTTGGTTATCGACGTCAGTTGTGAACATGCAGTATTAATTTATAAGGCTTTTCACGAATGTAAAGAACATTAGCAGACGAAATGGGCGTTGCACCATTGCATACAGAATGTTATGAGAACCTTATACTGAGTCTAACTAGTTAGAACATAAGTGCAATCTACACTATCATCTCCCAACTACCTTCCAATCATAAAGTATTTCTCTGTCTTCAGTCAATTCAGATGTCGTTTATTTGGCTCATCATGCGTAGACTAAGAGTATTGTCATCATTATACTTATGAATGGAAAGGATAACCAGGAACATGGTAAATTTCGGAACATAAAGTTCAGTAATATTGATTTGCTATGAGTATGCACAAAGCTAGGATAGATATTGACTGAATCGATTCCAGATACGCATTACATACTAAAAATACGAAGATGAACATTGACAACAGTGGTATACAAAGCAGTAAAGTATTTTTCTTGGGTGCTCTAGTATATCTGTTATGTCGCTTGCCGTTGAGACTCAACGATAATGCTGGGGCTACTGAGCTATAATAGGTTATTATACCTATTTCGAAATGAACTGCATATTACAGAGGGAAATTTTCTAAACCAGAATGGTATATCTCTTCTAAGTTTGGTATGTACATACAGATTGAAACATCTGACATCACAAATTGGTGAACGTGGATGAACTATAGTAGTTAGTGGCACATTTCGGTCCATCTTTGTTTCAATAGGCCAGTAGTCCTTACGTTGTCAAATCGTCTTAAATTGAATCTTGTTTATTTTAAGTAAAGATAATTATAGATTACCCAATATGTAGAAAGAGAGTGACTGCTATAAAATGTTCGTTTTCCATTCATTCAAAAGGTATCAAACCAGTGACAGTTTATAAATGAACACATGGTTGGTAATGAATTGCCATTGGGAAAATCCATATCAAGCTAAATATCTTCAGGCTTTCTTTCAAATCTAGAAGTAAAAATAATAGAGGCGAAACATAAGTGGATTAGAATGGGGTTAGTTTCTGGAATACAAGGCCCGCTACTCCGCAACAGCAATGCAAACCGGAAGTGTTGATATCTTCTCTGGCGAATTTTGTGTGGATATCGGAGTGTAGATATAGAAATATAATAAGGTATATATTGTAGATTTTAGGAGAACGTTTATTTCCGATATATCTTTGTAATTTATAGATATTAACTTATTCTAAACTGTAATTAATTAATGTAGTCATTCCTACTTGACATTTGGTATTTTCCTTATACTTTCCCTGTCTCCTGTGTGCCTTTGGTTGTACTTGGTATAAAGATGTTTACTTCGCTCGTCCCTCGCTTGGTTTTGTAAAAAAGTAACATTTTGCGTGATTAAGAAAAGTATTTCTCTATGTCATTCCTCAACCCCACTTGATATTTCTGGAAGTTGATTTTTATGACAAGTAGCTATCTGATGTTTCGGTAGCTGTATTTCATGTCATTAATTTCTTGAAAAACATTGTTGAACTCCAGATTAAATTATATTTAGGGAAGTTGCACTTGATACTTTATAGAAAGCTTATCTTAACTGGTTTCGATGTATGTTGAATGAAAGCTAATAATAATGTACCTCATTAAATCATGTTCATGATCATAATCATCATCATTATTTAATCGTCGTCCACATCATCATCATCACCATCGTCTTCATGGCCATCGTCGTCGTCGTCGTCATCATCATCATCATCCTCATCATCATCATCACCATACCGAGTATATTCTAGTTAGTGAAGTTGAACATATATGTCGGTTGGTATAAGGAGATTTTTTTTTTATTTGATAATTCCCTTGCTCCTTTCGTCTATCCAATTATGATATTTCCTATATTTACAATTATATTAAAAAACTACATTTTTGAAAATGCCACTAGTTCTTCTATAATGAGTATTATATCCACCTCTTCGATATTTCGGCGTATATTTCTTATCATCATAGATTATATTCGAGTATCTATATCTCGTAAAACTATATTTTTCTTTGCCATTTTTGTCTTTAACATATTATATAAAATCATATTCTCTGTCCTATATATTTCAATATATTCTTCTCTTTATGCATCGGTTACTATATAGTTATGTCTCCAATATGAAATATTAGTTAGGTATGTAAATTATTAGTTAGAAGAATCCCTAGCGCTTTACTAATTCCTATACATTAATTCAACCTTCTAGTGTCATAAATGAGAATCATAAATGAGTTAAAATTTGTAAGTAATCTAGATTACATTATTTATTGAATGTCGATATTATTCTAAAAGTAGTTAAACGAATATACAGAATATATAATTTAACTCATGAGATTTGGAATTTTCCACAGGTGGGTGCAATTAGTCGGGTAAAAAAACATACATATCGGTCAAATTAGACAAACATAATAGAAGTACATGGATCGAAATATTATTCACCGCTTCAGACAGAATGCCTTGTAGTATTCGTTCTGGCTCACTGTGTTCTGTTTTCAAATCCCGCCAAGGGTCGATACAATAAAATACCAGTCAAGTACTGGTGCTGTTTGCCTTGTGCCTATGTTATAAAAAATGATTACGTTAAAAGGGTAACTTTCGTGATACGGATCCATCTTCAGTAGCGTCAGCGATTGCCAGGGTTTGACGACTGAAAGTTTCAGCTTTATTTCACCACCGTGCAACAAAACAGGCAGCTGTGGTATGCCTGTTCGCTTCAGTTGACTGGATTGTTGATAATAAAGTTGAAATAATGAAGAGATGTCTGTGTCACATATTTGAAAATCCCACAACCTTTTCAAGTATGAGGTAAAGCATTAAGTATATATGAGTAAAGCATTAAGTACATGTGAGTAAAGACCAAATACTGGCTACATTTTATAAAACGTGGATCAAATAAACGGGAAGGTATCTTGTCAGTAATATTTACTGATTCTCTAAACAGTTCGATTTTTCGACGCTAATCATTGTACAATATTTGTAATTTACGTAGTCCTTCTCTCAAAACTTTCTGTGCAAGTATAATGAAGGTTATACTTCAATGATGAGTTTTCTCCTGCACTTACCGAAATAATTTTAAAAACTATTAGTCTTTGACTAATATTGCTTTTTTCCCCACCGCATAGTTATTTCTATTTACCATGTTAATACTCCCTCCATTAGATATGTTAACACTAACATATTAGAAACAATTATGTTAGAAACAATGTAATGTGTTAGCACTAACATAACTATTGTTTTAGTCAGTGAACTGAAGATCATTTGCAAATTCATCTAAAAATGCATGAGAAGTGTGTTTATCCCTAACGTGGAATCAGACTTAAGATTGACTACGTCACAATGTTGAGTATCCTACAACTATTTTCAGATACTGTGACAATTCCGTTATGATGATTCCTGCTTTGAATACATTCTGACATTTAGGCGTTGTTTCACATCTCTTTTCACTTTTGATTACACGATGGGAAACGTCATGTGTGAAGTTGTATCTGTTGTAGCATTAATGGAGGATTATTATTTATTTTTTTGTTAATGTATTCATATCTGATATTTTGTTTTGTTTATCTATCTATGGTGTACTATTGTGCAGATGTGTTGTCACTCATACACCATGCAATATAAATGATATATTACGATTTTGGAAACTTACGTGTGGGCAACACATTTCATATAATGTATTGGCTATATGTGTAATACAAGAATTGGCTTGGCGTTGATGCATGTCATAGCAAACCAAGAAAGGACACATAAAAAACAAAATATCTAAGAAATCGTTACACAGCAAGCATTTCTTTTTTATTGAGTCTCATCAAATGCATCAAACATTTCAGGTAGACCTGCTGGAATAACTGTCTCTAACCTATGGAAATATACATATATGTATACATAAAAGAACAAGAAAACTGTCTTGTGAAATCTGAACCGGTTATCAAGTGGTATAAAAACTCCAAAAGTCGAGGTATAATATTCAGGACGAATTGGCAGATGTGTAAATGTCTGCGCCAGTGTGTGATATATACAAACACAATGGTACACACCAACGCAACGGCATACGCATATACACACATATACGCAAAACACACACAATAACAGACTAACATTACATACGCAAACATACACACACATTTACGCACATACACATTGCTAAATAATAACACAATGACACACACACGTACACACATACATGCAAACATACACGCACATCAACAAAAGGTACAAACACAAAACCAACGCAAACACATTCAGTTTTTACATACACACAAACACGCACTGCGAACGCATACACACACATACACACACAGGTCAGACGTTCAGTCACCCGTACCTGTGTCACATAGCTCTCTCCAGTAGAGTCCATTTGATATAAACAGGTATAGAAATATCGATGAGATATTACTTGGTTTGCAGTAAAATGCTATATGTGAGGGACCAACGTTTTACCGTAGAGATAATCATTCATTCATCTGCGCAGAGACGGTTGATAAATTATAATACTTCGTTATTACTGTTAATCATTGTGTTTGAAAAAGCTGAAATATATTCCTGTTTTCCTTTTTGATGGTAGATATTTCGCGCTTACTCATATATAAATAGGAAACTACTTC
>JAOPJM010000754.1:3431026-3441381 GCA_027124095.1 Muusoctopus leioderma | reverse complement strand
AATCGAAATTTGTGTTATTCGAATCCATACTAAATGAGGCTTGATGTGTGTGTGTTTGTTTCTGTGTGCGTGTGTAACGTTTTGTTATAGAAAGAAAGTGACACGTTTCGAACAAACAAAAAAATATCCTTTTTTCTTAAGCCCTTGTTGAATAGATTCATGAAACCCTGTCCACCGTTGTCAATACACATATAGACCTATCTATATATGTCTGTCCATTGGCCCAATTAAAAACACAATAATACTACTACTACTGTTGCCAACACTCGAGATAATTTCTTTCTTCTTTATACATACCTACCTATATTCACACATCACGAACGCCGATTGGTATGTAATTAAGAATAAAAGATTTACTTTGAATGTTACTATGTGGGACTGGAATAGGCAGGTAATTTCTGGGGGGTTTTTTCTTTTCATTTTTTTGTTTTGTTTTTTTCTTGCTTTTATGTTAATCACTTGATTATTATTCGTGGAGACTAGCGGTGGTCTTGTTTGATTTAGACGGTTGACATCTGTCACTTGCAATGACGTTGTCATATTCTAGTGGAGAAGTTTGAAACACACACACACACACACACACACACACAAATACACACAGACACAGTCACAAACACTTCCACCTACACACAGACACAACCACAGCCACAGCCACACACGCACCCACGTACTCACAACCGTACACACAAACCCACACACGCACACACACACATACACAGACACAGTCACAAACACATCCACGTACATACAGACACAGCCACATACGCACTCACGTACATAACCGTACACACAAAACCACACACACACACACACACGCACCCACGCACCCACGTACACAACCGTACACACAAAACCACGTACACAACCGTACACAGAAACCCACACACGCGCACACACACATACACAGACACAGTCACAAACACATCCACGTACATACAGACACAGCCACACACACACAGAGACACTCACATACGCAGAGAGATACAAATCTCTGATGTTATCCCTACGATGTCTAGCTTAAATTAAAGCTTGAAGAGATTTAAGAAATCTTATTGACAGCTAGGTGTCGCTAAAGTATCCAAAATTCCGTCTCTTTGAACGGGTTCAACGTGATAATAATGATTTCCAGCATAGCCACATAGCCAGAAACTTTGACACTGGGTATTATCGATTAAATCGATCACATTACCTGACTGGTACTAATTTTATTGATTCCAGAAAGATTAAAGGCTCAGTTGACCTCGTTATTATTTGAACTCCGAACGTAAAGGGGTGTAATTAAACTCCGCAACCAATTTTGTCCGAGGCCAGAAATTTTAGGGGAGGAGAGCAGTTTATCACATCAACCCCAGTACTTGACTGGTACTTTATTTTATCGAACCCGAAAGGATGAAAGGCAAAGTTGACATCGGCGGGATTTGAACTCAGAGGGCAGTGAGCCAGGCCGAATACTGTAAGGTATTCTGTCCAACACGCTTGTTTCTAACATTGGCAGGAGGCTAGACATTTTGGGAAAGGAGACCATTCAATCCCATTGATCCCATTATTTGACTGGTACTTTATTTTATCGACCCCTAAAGGATGAACGGCAATGTTGCCGTTGGTGAAATTTGAACTCAGAAATTTGAACTTGAGAGCTGTAACAAAATACTGCAAGACATTTTTTCCGATGCTTTAACATATCTGCCAATCCAACGGCCTTTCTGTAGTAATTGGGAATTACGTGAAGGGAATCACGTGAAGGGTACACGTGTCTGTGGAATACTCAGCCACCTATATGCTATTTTAATGAGTTGGACGTTCAGTTGATCGAACAAGTCCTGAATGCTCATCGTCGAAACCGACAGAGGATTCATCAGTGGCACAGTCCACCTAGGTGCAAAAATGTAACACAGAGTGTTGTACATGTAATTCAAAGGTCCAGCCTTGTCACATATTGTGTCACGCTGATTCGGCTTAACAATTACGTTAAAGGGCACACGTATTTGTGGAATACTCAGCCACTTACACGTTAATTTAACGAGTCGGACGTTCAGTTTATCTAACAACTGAATGCTGATCCTTGGTACAAGTAGGTAGCACAGAGTGTTAAAGCTCACCTCTGTAAAACGTGGCAGTGCTGCGGAGTTGCCGAGTGATTCGATGTTATGCAATACGAGTTCATGTTCTGTCATAGGAGAAAAACAACTAATATCCGATAAATCAACTTAGCGTTAGGAGAAAAATCTGGAATCCAAGGGAGGTAACCGGTTATGGCCTGTGTTGGCAACAGTTAATCCATCGGAGAGTTCTAGAAGACTTTGATAAATTCAGTTGACGCGAAGAGTGAAAAATATAACGTTTCGGACATTTGCTGTTCATCAGAAAGTGAGGAAAACAGAGTAAGTGATGGTGCCGATTCTTTCTTCACGGTAATTAAACTTACCGAACTCTTCTAAAATCCTTCAATTAACGTTTGGAAAAGCGCGGATAAGCACCAGCATCGTAGTTTTTTTTGGTTATTTTAGAGAAGAAAAAAAAGCAACAAGCCAATATATTGAATTGGAATTTTCTCGACAATTTCTCAACCCCTTTGCAAAAACTGCCAATTGTGTCTAAATAACCAAAAATGAAAAAGTATTAATTTTTTTGATTTTTTAAATTATTTTTGTTAATATTGTGTGAAACTTTCTTTCTGCCAGAGTGTAAAAAAAACCAGAAAATGAGAATGAAAATGTAACTGAGTAAAATTTTTAGTTCCATGCCATAATAAATTCTGACTGAGTTCCAAATGTCTTGAGAATAAAAATACAAAATAACTAAAAAAGAAAAAAAAATGTTTTAAAAAATGGTGTTTGAAATGTTCTATTTCCTTCTCTCTTTTTCTCTTTCTTTCTCTCTCTCTCTCTCTCTCTCGCTCTCGCTCTCTCTCTCTCTCTCTCTCTCTCTCTCTCTCTCTCTTCCCTTTCGCCATGAATATATTTCTACATGATGAATCTTTTTGCTAATAACCACAAACAAAAACAGACGGAGTAAATAGTTAGATTGTTATTATTATTATCATTATTATTTTATTATTATCATCATTATTATTATTATTATTATTATTATTATTATTATTATTATTATTATTATTATGATTATGATTATTATTATTATTATTATTATTATTATTATTATTATTATTATTATTATTATCATTATTATTGCTTTCCCTCCTTTCGGGGTCGATAAACAATGTACCAGTACTTGGGTCGATATAATCGACTATTCCTTTCCCCCTAAATTTCTGGTCGTGTGCCTATATTAGTAACAATTGCTATTATTATCATTATTTCACTCCGAACTGTTCGTATATTCCCTCCGAGATTCCCTCCGAGATTTTTCGATAGATGTCATTTTAGATTTATTTACACACAAACCCTTTTTTTAAACTATTTAGAAGTCAATACAGGACCTAGAGTATGACAATGAGGTTGTTTTTTTTTTAATAATTCCATTTTGTTCTCACGTGGTTAAACTTTAAGACAAACTTGGTGTTCGATATATGGATACCTGCCCCTCCCCGAAAGAATATTATCGAACAGAGCAAAATAGCTTCGAACAGAAAACAACAAAATAAAGCTAATATAAATAATATTGAACTCACTGAAAATAACATTTCAGCAAAGAAAAAAGTAAATTTAAAGAAAACATGTTTGACAACAACAACAATATCAATAACTCTCCCATATACAAGGCGGTGCCCCAGCGCAAGGCGGTGCCCCAGCATGGCCGCAGTCAAATGACTGAAACAAGTAAAAGAGTAAAAGAGTATACACACGTCATTTGTCATTTGAAAGTGTTTCGAATGCAGATCGGACCCCATTGTTTTCAATCAAGAGAGCTCTATACAAGAAATAATTTGTTGAAAGAACAAAAGCATGGCACCATTTTGTCCATAAGACAAGGGACCACTGTACCAGAATCTATTACCCAGGCACGACACCGAAGCCCACCTCACAGCATTGCCACCCCGTCCACTTGTGAGGATGGGGACAAGACGGAGGCCGAGAGGGACCGGTGGACCTTTACGAAAAAGGGAAAAAAGACCCCAAAAGAATATATTCAAAAGGTAATGTTCAGTTGTTTCTCCTCTGTGGTACGTACTTACAGCTATGTGAAGTGTGAGAATGGCAGTTAAATATACAATATCCTATCAATTTGATCATGTACTTCTCTCAATGGACGTAAAATAATATGATTATAAATGTATCTGCTTTACAGCTCTGGCTTTGCTCTGGTCTCAATTCATGAACTGAGAAATACGTTCCTGCTTGGATAAAACGTTTGCTCCTCACAAATAACATTTCTATATTAACTGGTAGCTATTTCCGACGTGTAATCTTAGAAAATGCAGAATAAAGTTTTCTACACAACGAAACGACCCACGTATGCAGATATGAAAGCACTATATATGAAGAGGTATTATCATACCTCATGGCTTCGTCTACCATCCCTGTATCCATATTAGTGTTGGAATCAATGAAATATATTGTATTTCTGTTTATCTGAGAAGATCAAAGTACTGAAGTAGGATTTTACAGATTTGAAACCTTCGTTTCCATTCCTAATACACAGCAGCGAACAATTCATCCTTTTCATTGCGGTACGATATAAAAATAACATGATTTTTTTTCTCTACCACTTATGCTACTAACCATGATCTTTCCTCACCTTAACAAAATAAAGTACACACATTTTTTTCCCCTAATAAAAGGTCATCTTTCTTCTATCTTTCTGAAATAATAAAGTTTCTTTCAAGTATAACGAAAAATGTTCTGTTGGTTTTGTGTTTTAGGGTTATTTTTTTAAAGTTTCAAATCTTAACGTAAAAAAGAAATAGGTGGTCTCTGCTTCGATATCAATACATCAAAAGTGTTATTGTTATTTATTGCTATGACGCAGAATGATAACCTTATTTGGGTTTTTCTTTTCTTAAGAAATAATACTAAAACATTTACGAATAAGAAAAACTTAAGATATTCTCTTTTGTGAATGCAAACAAAAAAATACAGAGTAATAAGATATTCTGATATATCAACATTTACTGAACTGGTGATTAACCCTCCTACATATTATGATGATAAAACAAACAAGAATTTACATTTTACACTGGTCTCTCTTTCTCTGATCATCCCAGAACTTGTTATGAAATCTCTGTACAATCCCTGCATCCCCCAAAAGTGTCCCCTTATTGAACTCTGTTTTTTGTAAAAGCCTTTACTGCAAACCACTCAACTCAAGTATTCGAAATGAAAATTATTTCATACATGTTTCGTTATTTTCTGGGGGGGGGGGTTATCGATCTCTTTGAACACATAATAGGGGATTCCGCCTTTTTTCAGACTAATACAAAATAGGGATGTTGTTACGATTACGATATTTTCTTAAAATATTTCTTTAAATTATGAAATTATTTTGTCACTATATCTGTACAGCTAATCAATAAAATAATATCTCCCTATCATCATTAGCATTAACTATGTTAATTAAGATAGGTGGTTGATTGGCATAATCATTACAGCGTCGGAGATGTCCATTGCGGTAATTGATTAAAGCCTACCAAAGTCAACATTGCCTTTCATCCTCGATTAATAAAGTACCAGGCAAGTACTAACGTCGATTCTTCTCTCCCTCCCTCTTCCTCTCTCTCCCTCTCCCTTCCTCTCCCTTCCTCTCTCGCACTCTCTCTCTCTCTCTCTCAGAAGTGTGCACGCTGCGCTGTGATGTGCGAGAGTCGTGCGGGACCACTCACATTGTCTCTTTCCTCAAAGAAATTGAGGAGAGAGTTGAGTGAGAATTAGTACCCTTATTCTCATCTAGCATTCTACAGAAGCAGATTATAGAAAGTAGAGTACGTGGCGGGCGTGGATGTGGCGTGCTGTCGACAACGGTAATGACTGGTAATGACAACAGTCATAAAGAAGCCCAAGTCTTTCTCTTCCGAATAAAAATACTTTGGGATGTTACTGCCAGGCAAACTAAATGCTTGTATTAATGGAGTTACAATCAATGTATTGGGTGAAGAAGAAAGTAGCATTAACATCGCATCCATGTTTCCAGCAATCGTTTCACCACCCACTGGACTGCATAAGGCGAATCATTTAGGTATCTTTGCCATTCTTCAATTTGGTTTTCATAGCTTTACTCTATTCACAAGCATGTATATTCATTATAAATATTATTTCTAATTTAGGCACAAGGCCCACAACCCCAGTACTTGACTGGTACTTTATTTTATCGACCCCGGAAGGATGAAAGGCAAAGTTGACCTCGGCGGGATTTGAACTCAGAGCGCAATGAGACAGAAAGAATACCATAAGGTATTCTGTCCGACACGCTCGTTAATGACACTGGTCTAAATCATCACTCCCTGTATATACATATATATATATATATATATATATATATATATATATGTATAATACTATGTGACGTTAACTCTAGAAGTTGTAGAACTCAATACATATGTATATATCGAGAATGTATATTTCTCGAATGCAAGATGTTTTGCGGCCACCGGTAGAACAAAAATTTCAGAGATAATGACGAATTTGGGATCCAAAGGAGATAACAGATTTATTTTCATCAAGGACTTCTATTGAAACAATACTAAAAATGTCGCTAATGGTTAATCGAAAATAAACTGGAGCACGTATGTTTCAGCGAAATACGGGGGATGATAATGAATAATGTGAGATCTAAAATGGAGTTCATCATTGCAGAACGAACCAGATTTATGTCTCTGCGTCAGGAATCCTCTGAGCCCATTATAAAAGTTCTGCATCGTCTTCGTGACGGGTCTACATATTTTAAGTTTGATAAACGTGGTCAAGATGACCAAAATATTGAAGAGGAACTGATACAAATTAAACTCATCGAGGGAATGTATCATACATCTCATAAATCATGAATGTAGGAGCAGCTGCAATTGGAAAATATGTCATTCGATGCATGTGTAAATTTCATACAAGTAGAACTGATATCGAGTTTTAAAAGAGTCGATATTTCTTATTCCGATAATTTTCACATGGCCAAAATTAGAAAGTTTTCTAAATACAAATTCTGTGGTTATGAACATGTATCTGTTAAAGGGAAAAATCCTGCAGTTGGGGCTAAATGCAAACTGTGCAACAAAAAGAACCAATTTGCATCAGCTTTTAGTTCTAAAAGGAAAGTGTGGAACGTGTTGAACAAATTGATGAAAAAATGTCTGACACTGAAGCAAATATATTTACACTACAGGAGGCAAATACAAAATCACTTTATTTCAAGGTAAACTGAATGACGTTAATTTAGATATGAAAATGGGTACCAGTAGCGAGGTTACATAAACTATATAAAACTTTGAATACTCATTGGTCACACCAAACGTCGTAAAAGCTATCTGAAACTTCGCCAGTATGATGGATCAACAATTAAAACCTTCGGATTTCTGAAGGCACTCTACAAACAGGCACTCCATATGAAATTATAATTTGGCGCACTCTGATAAGAGTCAAAGTCTTGTTGCAACGGTAAATCAGACATATGTATCGTCAACAATAAGAAGATATCGTTTGGGGGATATTCCATTTGAACGGAAGCTGTTTCTTCAGATCGACGTTTGGTCCAGAAAATATTAGATGCACCTCCTCCCTCTAATAAGAGAGAATTGGTAGCAGTTTTAGGATTGGTAAATTTTATGGTCAGTAATTACCAAAATATTCTGAAATGGTTGAACCCATTGTGAAATTATGTGAGAAAAATGTTGAAATTGTTTGGACAAATGTTCAGCTAGAGATATTCGAGAATTTAAAAAGTGCATTTGCTGAAAATCATGTTGTGAAGATATTTGATGCCAACAAAAATGTCACATTGATAACTGATGCTAGTGAGCATTCTCTAATCAGCAATTGTATTGAAGAATAAACCCCCACCAGTGCTATATTTAACAAAGAGGGTAACTTCTGCTGAATATAATTATTTGAATATTGAGAGAGAGAGAGTCTTAAGAAATTGTGCAGACCACAAACCTTACCCGTTATTTCTACTTAGTAGAGAATTGCTACTTAGATCCGAACATAGACCACTAGAATTCTTCTTTAACCCACGCAAGGAACTTCCAAAGATTATGTCTTCGAGGGTACTGAGGAGCGCCATCCCGCTCATGGCATTTGATTTTGATATCACATATGTCAAAGGAAATACCATTCCACACATCGATGCGTTCTTCCGGCTGCATTTTCGATCGCAACCGAGAGACATTAGTTTCGATGATGTTGATGATAAATGCATACACTGGATAGGGACTGACACTGCGCTACCAGATACTGAGCAAACTTTTTCCAGAATAAAATGGAATGTCTGCACTGATGGCTCTAATGCTGAAAGATCCTATAAGCATGTTTAAACATAGATTAACCGTGGCAAACGGTATCCTTCGCAATTACGATTTTATTGTTCCGCCAGACGTATCTCAAAGGCAAATTATTAAAAGTGTTTATGACGATATCCATTGTGACATATCAGCTACAAGCAGTAGCCTGAGGATTGAAGCATGCTGGTCTGGTAATTTATGCCAGGTCGAGTACTAAAGGCATAGATGTCCTAAATGAGCAGAGATACAGAATTCTCAAAAGGATAGGCTTTATTCGTGTCCCAAAGAGTTAGATCCCTGGACGCATGTACATATGGATCATGCCCATGTTATTGGTATTAGATTGGTTCTTGTCTTAAAGGATTCCCTTTCAGGATGACCAGAGGGGTTGTTCGTGTACTTGATAGGAAGAGCACAACCTTAAAACATGTTATAACATATATATTTGGGAAGTTTGAGAGACCTTATAATCAAAATGCAAACAGAATGTCAAGAACAAGGAAACATATCGGTCGAAACGTTTGCCAAATTTAGGACAAGTATAGATAAGGTAGAGAACATTTTATAGAATACTGATTCTCATTGAAGCGTGATTCTGAAATTTCGCTCTATTTCTCCTGATTTCAAGATAGCGCTACCATTTACAAGGCAATACTTGGGAAATATCCAAACTAAAAGGCCCTGCAGTATTTAATTATGTCCATTTACTTTATTAACCACTTGGGTGGACTTTACCTCTCAACCCTCCAGTATCGATAGTCTAAGTACCAGTTATATACGAGGAACTGTAAAATCTACTATGCCACTTTCTATAAATTTGTGATTTCATTCTAATGTGAGAAATCAATATATGATGCCAAGTTTTCAGAAAGAGAAAAGCACATTTTCTCACTTGTTTAAATAGTTCGATCAAATCATGACAGTCAATGTTTTCTTTCATACCTTGAGGTCGATAAAATAGTGCCAGTAAAATAAGGGGTTTGTTTACAACGACTACACCTACTCGTTTCCCTTGAAAACATTTGCGTTGTTCTTAATAAAAAGAAACCGACATTGTATTCAGTTGCCAAACCAGTGAGAATTCATCAGAATCTTGAAGGAAATAATAATCATGCATATACATGAATAAAAAGAAATATGTATTGTGTTAGCTTCGTCTCGCCCTCGTTGTTGCTATTAATTAATGATAATTAATAGACTGTCGATGAAATCAGAAACCTTGTTAGCTGAATAGGCAATCGATTTTAATAATCAGTAATACCATGCAACTAATCGAATATTTCATCAAACGATATAGGTGGTGATGTAATTTGCTCAACTAGCAACTAGTTATTTGTGTGATCGAGTATATGTGGCTAATAAAAAGTCATAGATGGTGCTGCAGGATGTGGAGTCTTCCTGCGTTAGTGGGTGTTTTAGTAACTTCTTCCTTACTATATCTAAAGTAGACACTATTGATTTATTTGTTGTTTAGAGTCTACATTACCACCTGTTTATCCGTGCAACATTGAATTAACCAAGTTATGAATTCCACCAATATTAATCCGTGCTCCAGACTAAATATTAAGTCTTTGAGATTGATTTTAATCTCAGACTTTTCCATTTCTGATACGCTTTATTCGTTCGCAATGTTTTCCTTGTTCCACACACCAACTTCCGCTGCCTAACATCGTGCTGTCAGTAAAACTAGCACTTTCTCCAACCCCCAGCAGTGAACTTTGCAAAACTAACTGTGTGTTATTGATTCTATTTTCATCACTCTATTTGTCCAAACTATCTGCAGCATTGATCTGTAAACTTCTGTGCCAGAGGCTTTACTTTTATTTTCATTCACATACATTGCAAATGATAGCTGAGTGTTTTTATATTTTCATAAGGTAATTGTTAAATAGTACATAGTTTTATGTGTCCATCCGATTATGTATATGTGCGTATGGGCGTAGGAGTGTATGTGTGTGTGTGGTGCATACACACA
>JAOPJM010000754.1:3314745-3324745 GCA_027124095.1 Muusoctopus leioderma | reverse complement strand
ACTCCACAGAAACCGCGGGATAAACTCCAGCCTCATGGGCTGCCCAAAATAGGCTCGGGGGGGAAAAAACTTTAACTAACATCTACTATATGAACGCATGGGCCGAGTAGTTGCGAAGTTTGCTTCTGAATCGCGAAGATCTGGATTCGATTCCACCACACACACACTATCTTGGGCAACTCGCTTTCTATCATAACCTCGAGTCGACCCAAGCTTTGAGAGAGTTGATTTGATGGAAATTCTATTGGAATCCCACTGGATGAGCTGTGCCTGTAATTTTAAATTGGCCCGCCTAGTCACACACCATGTCACACACCATGTCACACACCATGTCACACACCATGTCACGCTGATTCTGCCTGAGGATTACTTTAAGGGTACAAGTGTATGAGGAACATTCAGCCACTTACACTTCAATGCAATGATTAGGTAGTTCTGGTAAGGCAGCGAATTGGCAGAATCGTTAGAACGTCGGATAAAATGTATTGCGTTATTTATTCCGTCTCTTTGCGTTCAAAGATCAAATCGTACCGCGGTCGACTTCAAGTACCAATCCAAGACGGTGAATTGGAGAAATTATTAGAGTGTATTATCTAATGAGTCCTTTTAGGTTTTTTAAATATGGTAAGGTGCGGCTTGGCAGGAATTTGGCTGCTATTTCTAGCAAGTTCAACGACTACACAGAGAGTCCCACGTTGACACGAGAGTGGCGTTATACCCAGGAGTAGATATATTTCTTAGCCACTTAATCTTGAATAACCGTTGCTAAGTACCGGCCCTTAAACCCCTTCAAGTCTTAGTATGGTGAAATTGAAAATATTTTTGTGTGAAAATACCCCAAGAACCTGTGTTTCTTACCTGTAAATTTCATAATAAATAAGCTGCAAAAAACTCGTTTTTAAAAAATTTCTGCTCAATCATTACAGGACTTAGAAAATATTTTACATATGTTAAGAGTTAATCGATGTTTAATCATAGCCATTTAAGAAGGCAGTGAATTGGCAGAGTCGTTAGAGCGTCGGTTAGAATTATTTTCGGTATTTGTTTCGGCTCTCTGCGCTCTGAGTTCAAATAACACCGAGGTCAACTTTGCATTTCATCTCATCACTTCGGGGTCGATAAATAAAGTACCAGTCCAGTATTGGGGTCGATTCTTCTTTCTCTGTCTCTCCCTCTGGAAGAAATCGGCTGTGGTCAGGCCTGGAGAGGGGATGGGTACCACCAGGTTTAAATAAACGTCCAAGAAACGCCGTATGTTATACGGTGCCCGTACGACTCCATTAGGAGTTAAGGGTTTAGAATCGGAATCCGAATTGCTTCAATGGAGACTCCAACTGTGTCGGGTCTACGGCCCACCGAGAGCTTTCCTATAAACTGCATCTCTCCCCACAAGTTCTCAGGTACTATTGTTTATTTGTATATATTTGTATGGTGGTTGTGGTGGTGGTTGTCGCTGTTGTTGTTGTTGATGCTGCTGATGATGGTGTTGTTGTTGTTGTTGTTGTTGTTGTTTAGCCCCAGTTCAGCTCTAATCAATCAGATCTATGATCAAAGACATTTCAGTTAGACCAACCTGTCTCATTGAAACAATATATCTAGGACAACATTATCTATTGTGTCTTTCTTACTTTAAGACGATATGACGAAATTTGATGGAGATTTGGCTGTTTCTAGTAGATCAAACAACCATGTAGAAGCATGTCTCTTTGACTCGACTATACTGAGTAAAGTGGTGATTCCCATACTGGACTGTTTGTTCCAGACATCATATATGAATGTGTGTGTGGTAGTTGAGAGATGTTGTATGTGTGCATAATGCAGTAGAATTCGTAAAATCGTTAGAGCGTCAAATAAAATGGCTTGTGGTATTCATTCTGGCTCTCTGCGCTCTGGGTTCAAATACCGCCGAGATTAAATGTGCCTTTCTTACTTTGGGGATCGATAAAGTATCAGTCCAGTCTCTCCCTCTTTCTCTCTGGATTGTACCTGTAATTCAAAGGTCAAATCGTGTCACAATCTGTCACGTTGCGTCTAACCTTATCACATTGTGTCACATTGTGTCACAGTGTGTCACATTGTATCCAACCTTGTCACATTGTGACAATAATTCCTTTTCCAAGGTCATTAACGATGGACAGCGCTGTGTCTCTCTTATGGTGAATATTTAAGAAAGAATGCAGTTTACCATCCTACGGCAACAACAAGCAGCATTAAAGAAGAAAACTATAACGAATGAGTTAAGGGAAAATATGTTCGAAATCAGTTATATTCTAAATATTAACACATTCCGTTACATACATCACAATAACGCTAGGGTTTTATCGAAACATATGTCTTTAAAAGGTGTGTGTAGTGAATTGGCTTCGACTTAAAAATGAAAATGTATCGTGGTCTCAATTTGACCGGAGTTTCAAAAATTGTTTTACGAAGCTCACAACATAGCCTGAATTAATATTGACGTAAAACAATAAAACCAGAGGTAACTAGTGGTGGTTTACGTCGGTAAATTGTAATTACATAAAGTTCACAAGGGGGAATAAGTCATTTTTCTTTTTTTAATGGTTTGTTGTGGAGGAAGGGTCTGTGATCATAACATTCGAAGGCCTTCCGAAACCGGTGAGGTCAATGCGATTGATGTTCTTGAACAACTACAAGTTTGCCATGATGAAGAGGAGAAGTTTGATGTTTCGGAGGTGGACAGGGCCCATCTTCCGATAAACCAATACTGGTTGATTTCTTACTTAGATATAAAGGTAACAGATTTATATGAGAAATGGGAAATGCTGATATGTAACTTTCATGCCTGTTATAATGTAAATCTCACATAACTTGAGAATCGTGACCTGAGTACTGATTTGATTAGCCAGTCGTAGAACTAGCTATACGAAGAACTAACGATCTATCTGTTAAACAAACTGACTGTCAAACAAAGTATTTCCTTTAGAAAATTTCTTTTAGCTTTCATTCTGTTCAAAATATGTAGAATAAAGATATTAGCACACATCTTTGATTAGTTATTGCTGTGACACAGACAGTAACTATAGTGTGGCGACTGCTGGAATTTTATCAGTCTGAATGTAACGGTTTAAGATAATATTTGGTTTTGTTTTTGTGTCTGCATTTTCAGATTAGCCTTTGATTCTGGTTAAGAAGCTTACAATTTTGTATCAAAATGTTGTATTTCTCTCGACTAAGTAAAGATTATATTTCTTGGCACTACCAGTGTAAACTTTGGCAGGCTCTATCATAGACAATTTTATTTCTATCTTGTTTGCATCATTTTATTTCCGGGGGACCAAATACGTTTCGATAAAACCTTAGCGTTATTGTGATGTATGTAACGGAATGTGTTAATATTTAGAATATAACTGATTTCGAACATATTTTCGGTTAACTCATTCGTAATAGTTTTCTTCTTTAATACTGCTTATCGTTACCATAAGCTAGTAAACTGCATTCGTTCTTAAATATTCACCCTACGAGAGACACGGCTCTGTCCATCGTTAAATGTGTTGCACCGAATTATCAACAGCCATTGATTAATATCTTTTCTTCATCGCATAATTAATTCTAATTAGCCTTTTAATGCTCACTGCATTAAATATTTTAACACTAACTTAACTATCGTCTTTTAAAGCAGGTGGCGTCTCTGGGTAGTTTCTCTTGATAATTTATTCCATAAAATATGCTAATTTTCTGCGTCAACTAGTTTACAATATTGTACATTCATTTAGTGATACTCTCATCACTACATTGGCAAGTACGGTGATGTCTATGCTCCGCTGAGGATGTCTATGTAGACTGAAACATGTCCACAGTTGTCTCCCATACTTGCCGGAATGATTAAAATAATATTATTCATTGACTAATATTATCTTTTGCTCACTGTATGATTATTTCTAATGCTCACTGAATTAAATATGGTAACACTATCAAACATCAAAGCCAGTCTTGCACCAAGCTACAAAGAGCGAACATGTAGCTTCAGACAGGCCTTCTTTTCCCATAATGAACTTCAATTAGGGGGTCCAAGAATAGGACACAGCAGAATGGTTGAAACCAGTAGAATAGTAGTGTTAAACATAGGTTTAACTGAAAACATTGCTTAAAGAGAAGCATTGTGTTGCTTTCTAACATTGGGAAAAGATGAAGAATTTCCGATGGTGGGTTATAGCGGATTAAACCGACTATCGATTCCCTGAAGGAAGAAAGACAAAGTTGGCACCAGAAGAGATTTGAACTGAGAACGTAAAGTGACGCAACTAAATTCCACTGGCAACGAGGGAGCCGTTACGTGGTCGCTTGACCTGCCAGAAATAGAAGCCAAATCTCCCTCAAATCGCACCCTTAATGTCTTAGAAAAGAACATGTTTGCTAATGTGCTCCTGGGTTCCTTGCACATAGGAAAAATAATTGGATGGCCACAGCTGGAATACCTTTGATCAGGACTGACTTGGAGCTAAACAATAACAACAACAACAACAACAATAACAATAACAATAATATATTAATCAGTGCGTATATCAAATATCTCCATCTTGGTATATTTTAATTATTTTATATTATTATTATTAAATCGTTTATGAGGGCGGTGGATTGGCTGAATCGTTAGCACGTCGGACAGAATGCCTTACAGTATTCATTCCGGCCCGCTACGCTCTGAGTTCAAACCCCGCCGAGGCCAGCTTTGCCTTTCATCCATCTGGTGTCGATTAACAAAGTACCAGTCAAGTACTGGGGTCGATTTTATCGACTTACCCCTCCCCTAAAATGTCTGGCCTTGTGCCAATATTAGAAAGAATTATTAAAACCAGGTACATCGTATATTTTTCCTTCACGTATGTATGTTGAATGCTATATATATATATAGCCATTTGTTTACGAGGGGAGGATGCTAGCATACCTGTGATTCAACGGTCAGTAGCACGTTTACCTAGTAAACAAAACAAGTAAGACGGTACGAGGTTCGATTCCCACCAAAGAAGGGCTATTCGTTATTTTTCCTAAACTCTTTGTTGTTTACACAATATTATTCCATATTACATTACAATATTGCTCACATTATATATTAATCAATGTAATAATTATATATTCTCACCTTTTAATTCGTCTGTATTAATTGTCATAATGTAATTAACGATGATGATGGTTTCCTATAATACAGCTGGGTATATATATATATATATATATTATTTGGGGGGTTTTTTTCACGGATGGAAGGGTAACACTCCTGACCCTCATCAGGGTCTCGAAACTAGTAGGGGGGGGGAGCAAAGTATCCACTGACCGGAGCCCTGGGTCGAATGCTTGCAACAGTGTATGGCAGTGAGCTGGCAGAATCGTTAGAGCGCCGCATAGAATGCCTTGCGGTGTTCGTTCCGGCTCACTGCTCTCTGAGTTCAAAAACCCACCGAGGTCAACTTTGCCTTTCATCTTTTCCGAGGGTAGATAAATAAAGTACCATTCTAAGGCAGTGGACTGGGTGGCAGAATCATCAGAGCGTTAACCCTGCGATGGACTGGTGCCCCGTTCAAGGGGAGGGAGTCTTGTACTCTCAGTCCCTTAACACCACAGAAACTGGGATAAGCTCCGGCCTAATGGGCCTGTAGGTTCAAGACAGACTTTGGCCTACTACACTATGAATAGGGGTTTCAGGAATAATTGTGTCCTTATCTGGCCCACGAGATCTATAGTTTATGCTTCAATCCGACCCCGCAAACCCAAACGAGTTTTGACAGCCCTGATGTAGAAGGTCTCCCTCCATAGCTCAAGTATCGTATAGTACTGCTATTTCTATCAGTTCAAGCGACTATGCAGAGGCATCCCTCGATAACTCCTGTATCGTACAGTACAGTACATAGTACAGTACATAGCACAGCACAGCAGTGATAGCCATCGTGGTCCATCGTGGTCCACAGAGTTTTCTGAGTGGCCCGTGGTGACATTTATAATGTGAAAAAAAATTATAGCATATTTCGAAAGTTAAATACTTGTATCACTTTGTGTAGACTCTTTACTTAGTAAACCAACTGTTAAATTGAATCATGTTTTTATATAAGTTTCACTAACTTTGAAGAATATAATACAGTGATGGCCAACGTGGTCCACAGAGCTTTCTCAGTGGTCCGTGGTCACATTTATAATGTGAAAAAAAAATTATAGCATATTTCGAAAGTTAAATTGAATCATGTTTTTATATAAGTTTCACTAACTTTGAAGAACATAATATAAAATAAAGTTACGAGTGATTCAAATTTCATCAACCATTTTTTTTTTTGAACGGTGGTCCGTCCGCCAGGTTTTGAAGATAAACTTTGTGGTCCAGGGGCTACAAAAGGTTGGCCATCAGTTTTTTAGTCGATCAGATCGACCCCAGTACTTGTTTTCAAGTCTGGTATTTATTCTATCGGTCTCTATTGCCGCACCGTTAAGTTACGGGACATAAACAAACAAAACACACACGGAGAGGCTGAACTGCTACATCAGTGGGGATACGAAAACACACAGACATAATATATATATATAATATAGTTACGTAAAAAGTTTGTAAGCAAACAAGTGTGTAGAACGCTCTATTTTATTATTAAAAATAGGAGATGCTCCGAGGAATGAATGGGTTTCGTCCGTTAGCCAATAAGCTAGCGTTGTACCTGGACATGAAACTGCAGTATCGCTTAAATGTACAGTTGATTTGCTCTTTCAATTATCATATATATATATATATATATATATATATATACACGACAGGCTTCCGCGCAGTTTCCGTCTACCAAATTCACTCACATGGCTTTGGTCGGCCCGAGGCTTAATGTAGAAGACACTTGCCCAAGGTGACACGCAGTTGAACTGAACCGGAAAACACGTGGCTGCGAAGCGAACTTCTTAACCACACCATACAGCCATATAATGTTTTACACACTGAATGTGTGTATGTGTGTGCAAATAGTTTATTTCTTCTTCTATTGTCAGTAAAGACCAAAGTTGACTCAGTAGAATCGGTAAGAATTGATGACCACATCATGCTTGGTTGGTCAGTGCCAAAGACTAGGTTTTTTCTATTTATTCTTTGATCACCATTATCCGTTTTTTCCTATATTGTCTGCCAAAAAAAACAAAACAACTGTTCAAAGTTATCTTTTGTCAAACGTTGAAACAATAAATACAATAGCTACGACGACAACAACAACTACAACAACAACACAAGCCAATGTAGGTGCTTCTATGTGGTCACTCAACCTGCTAAACATAGCTGCCAAATTCCTCCACCATTTTGTTTTGTTTGTTTTTTGCTTTGTTTTCTTTTTGTTTTAATGGAGTAATATATATTGGATAATTGAATGTGAAACGCGAAATATAGTAGTCCCCCACCACACCACCGAGGCTATAGTATAAGACACTTGCACAAGGTGCCACGCAGTGGGACTGAACCCCAAACCACGTGGCTACGAAGCGAAGTTCTTAACTACACAGCCATGCACATACATACATACATATATATATATATATATATATATATTTAACGATCACAGCCACATACCTCACGTTTGTGACTGTGTGAAACTCTAAGTAACGACGGCGTGAATTCACTGACGGTTTTTCAATGAATATAAGCTCTACTTCGTGCATCGAGTGCTCTTTTCACCCGTTTCTACACATAAACATATGTTGGTGTGTATATATATATGGGGGGGGGGGTAGTTGTATAAAGGCTTGTGAAATAAACAAAACAGCTAAATAATAAAGAAACAGACCCAGTAGAATTGTTGTTACAAGGTCATTTCACGAAGAAATATTTGAAGCTACCATGGGACACCGTTAAAGAGCAATTGTTGCGAACAGACAAACCAAACAATTGTCTCCCCCCCCCCCCATCGCCAGTGTGTGTGTATGTGTACCATTGAAATTCATACACACATACACGTGGGGAAATGCACAACATAATAGAATATCTCTATATTTACTCTTATTATTATTATTATCATCATTGTTATGGTGGTGGATTGGCAGAATCGTTAGAGCGTCGGGCAAAATACTTTGCAGTTACGGCCCTTCACGTTCTGAGTTCAAATCCCGCCGAGGTTAACTTTGCCTTTTATCCTTCCGGGGGTCGATAAACAAAGTACCAGTATAAGTACTGGGTTTGTTGGCCTAGTGTCTATGTTAGAAACAATTATTATTGTTGTGGGGGGGGCGGTGGATTGGAAGATGATTGGAAGAGTCGTTAGAGCGTCAGACACATGCCTTGCAGTATCTAGTTAGGGCCCTTTATGTTCTGAGTTCAAATCCCGCACGAAGTCATCTTTGACTTTCATCCTTCCGAGCTCGATAAAATATAGTACCAGTCAAGTACTGGGGTTGATTACTATCTTAGAAAAAAATAGGAAGGACACTTTGCATAATGTAGTCCTAGATATACTTATGTCTTTTAAATAGAAAAAAAATAAACTGGATGGTCAATGCTGGAATGGCTTTAATCATATATAGGCCTGGTTGAACAGGTTGACCCCGGGCTAAACAACAACCACAACAACTGCCGTGATATTGAATTGAATTTTTCTGTTTAAATCTACTTATTTTCTTTTACTTTGGGGGGGGGGGTGTTCCTTTCTAAAACCCATATTTAAAAAAAACTGAATGCATTGTGGGTGAATTGACTTTATATATACATGGTAGGGGGGCAACTGACTGTTTGTTGTTTCAGTAAGTGAAGATTGAATGGGGGGGGGGGTTAGTGGAGGACCATCCCCTGTAGACCTTCAGGTTTTGTTACTATCAGATTTGTTTTAGCCGAGAAGCTTCCATTAGATGTCAAAGATCGGGGGGGGTGGGGGAGTGAGTGAAATGTAAAGCAGCAGGCAAGGTTGTATTATATAGCTTTGTATGGGAGCTTTGTATTATAGCTTTGTATAAGGGTGAGGGGTCAAACACCACTAATGACTTAACAATATGCTGAGTTTCTGAGAAGACCGTCTCTCCCTTCCGCTAATTTACTTAAACACTCCATACACAAACACATATAAACACTCAGCATCAGAAACACACACACATGTTCTCACATTTACCTGTACACACATACACATGAATTACGATCACAAACACACACACACACACACACACACGCACACACACACTCACTCAAATATTACTCATCCTTCTAGAAATAGCAGTCACATCTCCCTCAAATCACACATTACTGTCTTAAGAAGAGAAAGAGACATACTGTGTGCACGATAACGAAGTCCTGGATACCAACCACCACTACTATGCCTTAAACAAATACAGGGCTGATCAATCATGGTTTCAGTGTTTCTGTCCATAGGGACTGACCGGGGGTTAAACAACAACAACAAATTCTCACTTCAAAATATTTGTCACAGAAGCTCTATCTATCTATCTACTTATCTACCTATCTATCTATCTATCTACTTATCTACCTATCTATCTATCTATCCATCACACACACAAGCTTCCTCTGTCTCACATTCTCACAGAAGCTCTATCTCTATCTATCTCTGATCTCTATCTTTGTACTCTATTTCTGCCATCTACCCCCTCCCCTTCTCTCTCTCTCTCTCTCTGTCACGTGCAACCAATTCCTTCAAGTCCCCCTTTCCTTCCTGTCTTTGTCTATTCTTGGAATGGCCATTGTTTTTCTCACAAGAACACTCAATATTTTCAACACCCTTACATATCATCATCATCATCATCATCATCATCATCATCATCATCATTATTATTATCATTATTGTTATTATCATTATTATTATTATTTATTTATTTTGCGTGCTAGACTTTACAGATAAGAATCTTCCAAACTTCAATTATGGTAATACTAGTAATTCTTGAAACAAGCTCATTCTTCTTCTTCGCGTTGTTGTTGTTGTTGTTGTTGTTGTTTTGTGAACAATAAAGAACAAACCTATTGTGAGAGAGCAGTGATGGATGGCAGAACGTGTAGAGAGACTGACACAATGCCTTTTGTGGTATTTAAAGCCCCCCC
>JAOPJM010000754.1:2709182-2720694 GCA_027124095.1 Muusoctopus leioderma | reverse complement strand
CTCTCTGTCTCTCTCTATACATATATATATATATATATATATATATATATAAATGAATAAATAAATATATATATATATATATATAGAGAGAGAGAGAGAGAGATAGATAGATAGATTAGATAGATAGATAGATAGAGATATAGATATAAACACGCACACACGCACACGCACACACGCACACATATATATGCACGTGTGTATATATGTAAGCATATATATTGATATATGTATGTATGTATGTATGTATGTATGTACGTATGTATGTATGTATGTATGTATGTACGTTTGTGTGTATGTGTGTATTTCTAACAATGCAGAAGAATTGTAAATATTTCACAGAAAACTTTCAGAAATGTGCTGGCAAGGGGGCTGACATTTCATCAAACAAGTAATTGCATTTAATACTAAATTTAAGCAAATTACTATCTTCGTGCACGAGTGCGTACGCACACATTCTTGAAAGAAAATCTTACCGAATCGGTTCTATGTCAAAAATAAATAGACCAAGGTTGTAAACGAACAAATTTGAAATGTGCATTGCAGATAACTATTTCTTCCCAATGGATATATCAAATTCAGTTATGATTTAAATATATACTTGGTATGAATCTACTAAAATAGATATTTTACCATATGTCCAGCAATATTACTATACTAATCAAAAGAATACGAATTTGTATGCACAACCAAATGAGAAATGCACTCAACACATTGTATGGAGTTTATATTTATACGTTAGCACTTGATTAATCATTCTATTCTTATTTGGAGTACGACACACGACTGAAATGCACGTATAATCAATCAGGAAATGTCATGAATGAAGGTAAGAGTTGTTATGTTCGAAGAACACTTGTAAGCTCTATTCCTATTGGTTAAGGCATCATGTAATCGAGACTGTTGTAGACCACGGGAACACTGTTTGTACTGCTATGGTGAATAGCCCGCATGGCTTGTAAGATCTGATTATTTCGAATTCATTTAGTGTCGCCAAGAGTATTCAGTCGCCTGAAACGTTTCCAGGAGGAAAGCCCTACGATGACGACAGTTAGACATATTTCTGAGCTCTTCTTGAGAGATATTGCTGGCTCTTCCATATTTGAAACTTCTCAGTTAGGCAAAGTCTACAGTTATGGACACAATTGGAATATTAACTGGCTCTATTGACAATGTTCCATATTATTAAAGGACGTTCGGAGATCATGTCAGTTTCCAGATAAATTGACGCAGGAAAATGAAGTTCTCACTGTCATATTATCTAAACCAGTAAAGATGCTGACGCTGACGACCCCTGAAAGTGTTTGTGGTAAGCTCCATACAATTCCGTTCAGTGCTCACCAAGGGTGTTAAGGATACTCGATATACATCTCCTTCAGAAAAAAACAGAATACCATAGGTGGACAGGAAGCTAAATTTCGGCAGTTGCAAGATGGCGATTAGGGTGACGACTGTGTGGATATGTGTTTTCAAATATAAAGGGGGATCTGGGAAGCGATGTTGTGTAGAGAAGAAACGCTGTCTTTTTGTGTGTGCGTTGAAACGCTTATTTTATTTTTGTGTTGGTGGAAAGTGTCACCTTACTAGAATTAAGAAATTCCTGTCTATGTTCAAGGAAACATCCGAGTTAAGGGGTGGATTAAACTTTATTACCTCCCTCTTCCTACTTCTCCTCTTGTATGGAATGCATGGGTGCTTTCCATGTAAACTAGATTTTAAATGAAATCACTTCTAGCTAACGCTTAGTTATAATAGGAGGCGGCCCTATCGAAGATGTCCCAACCAGATGATTGTTCTGAGCCTCTCCTAATTATAACGGCTATATGGATCCTATGTATTGCTTGGGTGATTGGAACTTTAGCAGATGTCGTTTTCTCGTTTGGCCTTCTATATGGTAATGTTGTCCTGTCTTTACATGTAATGTTATATCTATAATGTTGGCTATTGTTAGCTTGGTGCGAATGGTTATGTTGAAGTAAAACTCATTAATTATGTTTATTAAATCTTTTCTAATTCTATCCATAGTGTGGTCATTCGTGTTGAATAAATATGCCAAGCCGTCATCACTGTACAATTATGAGCTATGGGAAGAGGTTCATTTTCTAAGTTTGTCAAGGTTAAACAACACCACGAGATCTGCTACCTCAGTGCTATCATATTTCCCCGTGGAAAAGTCATATAATGGGTCAGCTTACTTTCGAACTAGTACGAATGTCATGATATAACAGTCATTCGGCGTCCTTGCAACACCCTTAAGGACCACAAGGCCATCTTCCTCTCCAATCTTAAATGTGGGTAAATGAATCAATCCAAAAGTGAATTGAGAATAGTTAGCAAGCGCATTATCGACGCCATTAACCTCAACAATTGAAGATGTTTAGATAAAAGCAATAGAATTGCAGCGCAGATGTTATCGAGTTGTTCTTCGCCATTGAATACAAAGCAACCGTTAGATTCACCAAATTTGACATGGACATCCAAATCTCTTCTACTGAAATCCCTGGATTTCGGGAAACAATTCACCACGATGAGTGATCTTGACATTAGGATAGTAATTAACACATGGAAGTCACTATTATATTATGACGATACTTGCTGGGTCGACGTCTACATAAGAGTCTATAATTGTTCTGTGGTTTTAGATCTAGTGGGGTTGTTTATTCTTGACATCCTTAGAAAGCAACTGGGTTGTAATCCAACAACATAGTCTAGCCAACTTCCTGCTGGTGTGTAAAACCTTCGACCAAGTAACCTGCCTCGACCAATATAAATGAACCGTACTTGTGTTCTGCGAACATACCACTTCTTGCTGGCATTCACGAAATTGCCTGATTGATCATTTATGTAACTCACACTGTTGTGAAACTCCGAGTAACAATGGGGTGAATCATACATGTTTAAGTTATGTGTGTGAGTGCGTCTGTGAGTGTGTGTGTGAGTGTTTGAGTGTGATTGTGTCTGTGTGCGCGTGTGTGTGTCATGGTTTGGGTATATGTGCGTGTGTCTGAATCTTCAAGAAGTTTTTTGCGAACCGTTTGCTGTCTTCCTGTCTCATGGCGTGAAGCGGATGCGTGATTAATTTCCCACTGGACAAGATAAAAATATAGGTAAATTAATGTGATGTAATTTAAATTGCCCTACTCTAAAGCATGACATTTTAAAGAAACGGCTGCAGGTAGTTTTAAATTCATGATCTATTATCAGGTATTCAAATCATGTACCCATTTGGCACAGTTCTGTCCGCATTATTAAATGTTTACATACGTGACTTCATCAATTCGTCTGCATTTACGTAGATATTAATAAAACAGCCCACACACTTTTGTTGTTACCCGTCTCTTAACTTTGAAATACATTATCAAATAGTAGACAAATCTATCGATTGAAAATGTCTTTTATCGACTGATTACCAAATTGATCTATAGATCAGTTAACAAAGAAGATGAAATAGGAGGCCTTTTGGTCTGTAATTACGTTACACTTACTCATTAACCTCGGACTAAATACAACCACCCACCTCTATATATAATTAATATACATAATCGCAAAAACACTATTTGCTATTTACTGTATTAAACAAATAAATAAATGTAGACTGAAATATGAATAAATAAATAAATAAATAAATAAATTAATAAATAAATAAATATAGACTTTGACATATCGGAAAACAAAATTTTTTTTTTCCTGTCATAAATCTTCGCAAAAAACTGTTATAAATGAGATATAATTGATATCAGGATAAAACGCTAATATCAAAGAAAAAATAGGAAGAAACGAAAACATGACGCGAAAAACATGAAAAGAGAATATTATACTTTATTTTTAAAACAGACATATGAAAAATATATTCAATTGTAAATACATCGCTACATAAGAACAAGGGAAATGAATAGAAGTAGTAAACAACAGGGGTACTAACATAAATGGAAACACAATCCATCCACATTAAGACTATGCCAGCTACCACTTTAACACTTTGGGCGATTTAAAGAACAACTTGGCAGAAATGAACTACGAAAACCGATTAAATCTTACAACTACAGCAGGTTATACAGCCGACCTATAAACTGGAAGATATTTGGTAACCTAATTGTCTTGCATTATAACATTTTAAGAACACAATTATATAGTGGTACCAACAAATCTGTTTAAACTGTTCGTATAGTCAGTTGTTATACAGGAGGAATAAGACTTTGATATGAAGACTCGCGATCAGAGAACCATACCACTGTGATGACTCTTTAAAATGAAGGAGATAGGCTGGGTAGTAATTCAGCCTATATGTTCAGAAACGTCGGCGGGAAGAGAAAGTAGCATTTCTTTTGGTGTTTCTTTTTTCTTCTCAGAACCTTCTGTCTCTTCAGCCTGTTTTGTATTTGTTCTCATTGGAAATTTGGCCGGGCATACTTTCTGTACAAAGAACATATAGTTGATTGCAGGCTGCCATACTTAAGATGGTGAGCCGAAAATAATGATTAATCATTTTAAATTATAACTACAATGAAAAGAAAAGTCGTGAGCGGTAAGGAAAATTGCTCACTAAAGGAGCAAAAATGAGAAATTTAAAAAATGTATATTGACCGAAATTTAATTGGAGGTATGCAGGGGGAGTGAGGCTGATTTGCTAGCTATGGTGATTACCTCGGACACATTTTGTTCCTATTTGAGCTCCTCAGCGAAACATAGCCCACTCACGGCTATCAAGATATTAGAACATCTAATAGATATAATAATATGTATAGTAATAAATGAATAATTTGGCAAATTAAAATAATGACATTCGAAAATTTTCCAATGGTGCCTTCTGCATATTTAAGGCAATACGCTAAAATTAAGTTTTAACCAATTGAAATTATAACCGTTATGTAAAAGAAAAGTTCTTAGCGTAAATAAAAATTGATCTCAAAAGAGGCATGGGAGTGAACTCCCGAAATTTAAATTCACCACAATGAACATTCAGTTGGATTTGGCTTCCTTGGAAATAGAAATAGGTTTATTGCATTGTTCGTGTTTTTGTAAATATTTGTCAGTTTTCTATTTTTCTTTAATAGATATTGTTGTAGTCTTACAGAAGATAGTTTGTAATAGTTTTCTAGTTTCAAAAGACCCCTACCTCCTTGTAATCATGGCAAATATAATCATTCTACGTCAAAGTGTGTGGGGTGTATTCTAAATGTAGTCGGCAAATTGGCAACGTCGTTAGCGCGTCGGACAGAATGTTTTGCAGTATTCGTTCCGGCACGCTGCGCTCTGTGTTCAAATCCCACCGAGGTCAACTTCGCCTTTCATCCTTCTGGGGTCGATAATATAAAGTACTAGTCAAGTACTGATATCGTTGGTCTTGCGCCTATGTTATAAACTATTATTATGTCTATTCTTACTAATTAATTTAGCGTCCAATTGAGAATATCATAACTACACCTAAATACTGAGACAGCTAAAATATTGATGCCTATTGCTTTATATATTGCATTTAGCTCAATTTTAAGTATTGATCTAATGCGTTTATCATATCCCTTCCTAAATGTTTTCTTTCATTTATTTTTGTTACACCCTGTTTAGTTCATTGATTCCTAATTATGTGTAGGTCTGAGTTTGGTATAATTTATTATGTTTGTCTTTAATACGATATTAATGTTCTTAATTAATGTTCCCCGCTCCAATATTGCATTGACGTATTTTTCTAATCCGAATCTCATATCAATTTCTCTTGTAAATCCGTGTATTGTCTATAGTATTATTTCTAATTATTTATCAACTCCAGTGTACCACTTGAGATCGTTCTTATACAAAGATGGTTGTCCTCCGGCAGCATTTGTAACCGCGTCCAGTTTGATTGTTTGCTAAAGGTATTAACACCAGTCAGAATAGGATTAGAGATAAGGAGACACCTTGAGATATTTCTCTGCTAATAGAGAAATGAGTTAGTTTTTATAATTCTTTCTTTTGTCAGTATCAGCAGAATTCTTTTCCAATTATTCATGATCTGTTTGATTTACCAGCTTATCGGTGAAACTTACTCATGGCTAATATTTTCAGGATCAATGTGTGGGAAATACTGTCAAGAGTATTCTGGTAGTTAATCCCTTCCAAGCTCAGAGCCTTTCTCCTTCTATCAGTTTCCTTTTGCTTGCTTCGAAATATTTGTGTAGTTCTACTGTTGATATTTTGTAGTAGTTTTGTATTTGTATCAGACCTCAACCGTCTTGTGCGCGGGGTAGCTATATTCTATATGTAACAGCTTTAGAGTGGGGGCTTTGGGATTCTGTCGGTATTTTCCTGGTTTTTCTAAGCATTTCAATTCACTTAACTTACAGTTTATCATGCTGTAGGTCTAATTTATAACTGGAATAGCTGGCGTATGTATACCTACTATCTTATTTCTAGCACTGATTTCAGATTTTTATTTTATATTAGCCCGACTCTACTGCTAAGTATTTGTTTTGGTAATTCTGGTCTAATTCTCTGATTTTGATGACAACATCTAATTTAATGTTCTGAGATTTAGTTAATTTGGCTCGGTTTACAGTGGTCTTTGCGCATTTGTCTAATCCCATATTCATTTTTATGTCGCGGCTGAATTTATAGATAATATTTAGTAGCTTCTCCAACAGTAGTAGTAGTAGTAGTAGTAGTAGTAGTAGTAGTAGTAGTAGTAGTAGTAGTAGTAGTAGTAGTAGTAGTAGTAGTAATTATTATTATTTATTTTTTACTTGTTGTTGTAAATATTATTATTAAGTGTATCTGGCCTGGAAAGTTGTGTGACTTTGTCTCTCTGGGGGAATATGTTATTTTAACAAGTGTAACTGAAGCAAAAGAACATTCTTTTAAAAAATATGCCTGACACGGAACCCTTCTGGAAACTATATGGGTACCTCTATCATACAGAGAGAGGAAAATGGTTGATAATTTTCAAACTTTTTAAACATAAATATTTGTGTTTACATTCAATCTAAAAATGGTTACCAATCGACAGAGATATAATGCCAACCGACAAATCCAATTGAATATGACAGCACAGAAGGCAAACAAAAAATCCAAGCCAATTTAATCAGATAGTAAAATGTAAACATTTACAAGGAGAGAAAATAATAATTTATTGGCAGAAAATACAAATATTGAAGTAGGCATTTGTAATGATATAGCAAACAAAAACAGCAATGCTCACACGCAGACACTTCCTTTGACCAGCAGCAATAACACACACATACAGACACACACAAACACACACACATACACACACACACACACGCTCGCCCACGTACACACACACACACACACACACACACACACGTTCCACCAAGTGAATGAATGAAAATAGAATTTGAACTGCGAAACAGCGAAAGTGTTTCCAACATTCCTTCTTTCACCGGAGCAACCTCATAAAGACGTTGACTTCAGATGAATTATCTAGCGGAAACAATCTGCCTGTGAGAGCTGTGTGACAAAAGAAAAAGGCATCAATACCCCAGTCCCTTATTGAATAGCGAGAGAAAATGAAAATATCTCATACCTTCGTCTCAAAAGACACGGACTTTTCATGCCACCAACAGAGCAATTTCCGACATGGGGAATAAAATATACTCCATTAGTCAAGAAAGAAATTATGGAACTATATATGCAAATATTCAAAACGGAGGACTACAAGTTTGTACGTTACAAACCTACCCAAAAGCTCGCACCACAATACACGGGATAGCTAAACACAAGGATTACGCTGAAGGATACAGGTGACAACGTTAACCGTTTGCTCCTTGTCATTTTTGTAGCGCAGTACGGGCTAATGGTAAGTGCATACTTTACCAAAAGCGACATGTGGTCGGGTGATGTGAATATGGGCATACCAGTCCCAAAGACTCCCGAAGACCATAGAGAAGTTACAGAGCTGTGTCCCGTCGTGGGTGCAGAATGAAAATCTATGAGTCTTAGGTGTAGGGAAGAAGGCCCATCTATTGCACTTCTGAAAGTTAAAGTCACTTGAAGGTTTTCTGCTGCTACGAACTAGAAAAGATTTGAAAGAGAGAGGCGGGTGGACAACAGCTAAACCAGCAGCGACAACAGCATGTCCCGGACGCTGCAGTACCAACAGTTCAAAGGATTGCCGGAAGACACGCCTTGGCCTCAGACCCCAAAACCGATGATCAAGAGGCAGATAAGTAGGAAACCGAAGAACCCCCTCTCAGTAGTAAAGCGGAGAAAACGAACAGGGGGGTAGCAAACTGCCAGAGACGATGGAAAAAGCAACAAATAACCCCCAAAACGAAAATTGTACCAACGGCGAAGGAGAGCAAAATGTCCAAGGTGAAAACTCCCTCCGCCTTCACGATTTTCACAGTTTTCTGTATAGTAAACGAAGAACTAGTGTAACATTTAAATGAGTTACAGGACAATTTAAGAACAGGTCAAGTGCAGATTTGTGAGGGGACTTGCTCCGACTCTGTGGACAATGTGAGTGACAGGCTGCTTGTGAGAATTTCCTTTGATAGCGATTTTCAGAAACTGAACGAAGTGGACTTGAAAGATGAAGATGAACAAGATTGTGGGGATCCCTGATCTAAATTACAAAATTGTGCTTTTTTTAAATTATATCTATTTGATTATATCTTTGTTTATATATATATTCATTTAATTATTTTGTGTAATAATTTAAATAAAGGAACTTCAATGCGTCTCAAAATATTGTATAATATCTTTACCCTACCCTTCCTTTTATATGACTGTGTTACGTTTATCCTCATATTTTTCTAATTCTTTTGTTTGCGGTTTTACTGTATGAATGAATGGGTGACAGCAATAAAGAAAACATTCGCGCCAGACAGAGAGCCTGTCAGTATTCGTTCTTGTTCTCTGCGCTCTGATTTCAAATCCGGCTGAGGTCAACTTTGTCTTTCATCCTTCCGGGGTCAATAAAATAAAGTATCAGTCAAGTACTGGGGTCGATTTAATCGACTTACTCCTCCCCTAAAATTTCTGGCCGCGTGCCAATATTAGAAAGTTATTATTATTAATATATATATTATTATTATTGTTTGTAGTAGTAGTAGTAGTAGTAGTAGTAGTAGTAGTAGTAGGAGCAGCAGCAGCAGCAGCAGCGGCAGCAATAGCAGCAGTTGCAGCAATAGCAGCAATAGCAGCAGCAACAGTAGCAGCAGTAATAGCAGCAGCAGCACTGGTAGTAGTTGTGTACCAGTTAGTTATAAAAAGATATACTTGTGTATAATGAACCCTAAAAACATTTGATTAAAGCCGAATCAATTTGTTCACTGACGCTTTTGCTACCAAGCAATATAGAACGATGCCAATTATTATCTCTCCAAGTTACCGATTAAGTGAAGTGGGATTATAATTTTTGCACCGCCCTTCTTCATATCTTGTCTGTTTGGGTATTAGCAGAAATTGTAGCATGAAGGACAGTGAAAAGTAAATTTAATATCTAATATTCTCAAGTAAATATTCTAATTCGAATTAATTTTTATAAATATTTTAAAATTTGAAGATTACGAGATCATAATTTTATGAGATCATAATTTTACGAGATCATAATTTTAGATTAAATAATTTTTAATAGCTGGTTTCCAAATTTTAAGTATGCATTTTGATTTAATATTTTTTCTTTTTTTTTCTTTCTTCTAAATCTGGAGGGAAGGCACTGCCAATCACCCTTTTTTCAACGAATCCGAGGCTGGTGGGAAGGAGAGAAGAAGGTATCCTCAAACCGGAGACCCACCTAACCCGATTGCTTGCAACAGGGTGGACTCCGCTAAAGGCACCCAAGAGCCAGGTGGGGGTGTTAAACAGAATAATGAATTAAGTCTACCACCCATGTAGGCCACGATGGAACGCAGATTGTCTGAATAAGTACTGTGATGCATCTTGCCCGACTCTCTAACGATTCCGCTAATCCACCGCGCTAGACCGGTAATTTATTTATCTACCCCGAAGGGATGAAAGGAAAAGTTGACCTCAGTGGGATTTGAACTCAGAGCGTACTGAGCCGGAACGAATACTGCAAGGTGCTCCATCCGACGCATTAATGATTCAAAGATATTTACAGAAATAATCTTATTATAGTGTATTTTGCCTGATTAAACAAATCTGTATTTGCAAAGAAATGTTGATACCAAAATACTGGAGTTTATAAATAATCATTTGATATATCATTTGATCCGTTGTCGAGTATTTATCCCTAGTCGGGAGAAATCAGTTTCAATGTAAAACTGACAGGAGTTTGATTTCCTAATTTATAAAATAATAATTAGATATTTGTTTCAGTGTTCTATATTTTCAATTCTGAATCTTGGCCAAATATTTAAAACTTCTAAAGGTCGAAACAAAACATTAATTGAACTCCTATGAACGTTAGCTGGTAACTATTTAACTAGGAATAAGCGTATTGTTTCCATTAAATGCTTATAGTCGAAAATTCGATGCCACCTTTCTTACGCACTTCGATATTATATTTTAAAAAAGACGCCAGTTTAATGTATATTTCATTAAAGTGGTAGAGGTATGTACTGATTACTACTTATGGAAAAACGGCTCCTGGGAGGCTAAGTGTTGTTATGTATATTAGCCTCATCTTTTTACCAATCTTAATAAGTTATAAAATATGTACATAAATGAGAGAGCTAAAGGGGAGATATTTGCTACAGACGTTTTCTGACTTTTTTTTATCCTATTTATAAACTCTATTGAACCCATAATAATGTAATACCATGTGAATATAAATCAATCATTTTCAAAGATATGTTTTGTATAAGTCATGTTAGTTAAACGTTATATCACAAAACTACTAAAAGTGACAGTGCTTCCTTTATTTATTATACTAATTTCCTACTTGTATCGATTTATTTTTTCTATTTTCAATAACTTGGAGAGACGGAACATTATAATTTATACTCTCTCTCACTCTTGGTTAGAAAGTGAGCTTTATTTACCTACCAAATATCAATGTATTCTGGGTTTCGTGGTTGGGGGTCACCAGGTCAGAGACTTATGTCATGACTGTGCAATTATTTACTGGTTTGTTTGGTCAATATCTAAAAACATTATTGAATAAACCTATAATGTCAAGAACTATTGTGTTTTACAATGCGATTCAAATCACTGATATCTTGATTATTTTATTGCATTTTACTGTTTAGTCTTTCTTTACTTTTGGTTATCAAATTCAAATATTTTATTCGACCTGAAACTAATGCCAAGAGTCAGAAATATTTTAAAATCAGTGTAAACATTGAATGCAATTAGCAATTAATATAATATACGATTTATTGTTATTACGTTTTACAATATTACAGATATTATTAATAGCGTTTATAATTATTGCTATTACCATCATTATTATCATTGTTATTGTTATCATTATTATCATTATCATTATTATTATTATCATTATTATTCGATGGGCCCGGGTGGCGGAGGTGCAACGTGGAAACAAAGCCACAATTCGGTCTTTGACGGACCGAGATGGGCGCGTGCTATTCGATTCCAAGCAGATGTGTGCGGCTTT
>JAOPJM010000754.1:2470177-2488765 GCA_027124095.1 Muusoctopus leioderma | reverse complement strand
GACAAGGTGGACAAGATGGGGAGGGTAGAGGTGGAGGGTGATAGGTGAGTATGGATAAGTCTTAGTCTACTAAGAGATATATATATATACACACACACATATATAAATATATACACAGGTAGATTAACACTTCTGATACCAACCCGCCTGAAACAGCCTCTGGTTCTATGATGGAAAACCATTTGTTTCAAAGTGTTTATATTTAAATTTAAACCTTCCATCATAATTTTAAGTAAGAACTTTTTGTTAAGTTATGTTCCAAACACCACCAAGAAAGTTATTTTACTAAATCCCTTCAAATTCTTGATTATTTTCACAATCAACTGAAAATCATAGGCAGTGTATTTCATTGGAAATATGGTTAACGAAAGAGTTAAACATACCTATTATCAAAGGCATTCCAGTTGTGACCACCCAACTATTTATTTTTCAAACAGTGTATTTTTTTTTTCCTAAGATAAAAGTGTAATTTGAGGGAGATTTGGCTGCTATTTCTAACAAGTTGAGCAACTCCATAGAAGTTCATGCATTGGCCAATGCATGTGTAAAGAATGGTACATAGATAGCTAACAACAATGCTTAAGACAGTTAAGATAGACCAGTAATCCTACATTTTAACCATTAAAACACCCAATTACCTTTCATGTGCAAAACATACTTTAGAAAAAGGATAACAAACAAATATACAGAATTACATAGTTTTTTTATTCGATTATTTTTCCAGTCATCTGATAATTAAATACCAATAAAAAATAAATTGCTTTTAAATAACCAAGTAATTTGAACGAGTAATCTAAATATAAAGTAAAATAAATATATTTTGTGTGGATAGAATGAAAACAAATGATCCTACAAAAAGATTTTTTTTTTTCTTCAAAATTTAACTTCTAGTTAACTCTTAACATCCTGTAGGACACGGTTCCACATGGGACCACATCATCGAATGTATATGAATCATTGAGCTATATTTATGGTAAAAGCGAAATATTTTTATGTGAAAACACCTCAAGAACCTGTGTTTCTTACCTGTAAATTTCATGATAAATATGTTGCAAAGAAATCGTTTTTAAGCATTTTCAGCTCAATCATTACAGGACTTGGAACATTTTTTTACAGGATGTTAAGAGTTAATAAAAGCAATGACAAGGATGCTAAGACGATGGATGTTGAAATAGTAGGAGTAATATATATGTTGAAATATTTAGATTGCACAGTAAAGGATGCATGGAGGTGTATTGATATTTGGAAGACTGACCAGTTAAATAAAAGAAACATTTCAAGTTCCCATAAAATAACAAAAATAAAAAATTTCTAAGATCATTCCACTTGCAAAAGTATATAAAATAAAAAAAAATAATTCATGTGTCATTAAATGATATGACTTCTTATATGTTATTATATTATATTATATTAACCTTAAGATGACTTTTGTACCAAATAAATATACAAGCCATCCATCCCGCATGAACAGTATCTCTACAATCATGTAATTGTAACAACATATTTAACCCTTTTGATACCAAACCACCTGAAACCACTCTGGTTCTATGATAAAAGACCATATGTTTTAAAGTGTTCATATTTGAATTTAAACATTTCATTATAATTTTATATAAGAACTTTTTATTAAGTTATGTTCCAAACACCAACTTAATAGCAAAACAGTTATTTTATTAAATTTCTCCAATTCTTGATTATTTTCAAAATTAACTGAAAATCATACTGTATTTCATTAGAAATATGGTAACGAAAGGGTTAAAAGACAAATCCATTATAGGGGTTGTTCATCATCTATGAATTGACATTGCTTATGACAGGCAATTCTTTCAGGAGTTTTTCTACAGTAGTATAAATGCTTCAGTTTCAAATCTACACACCATTAACTACTATGTAATTAATATTAGCTAATTCTCTTCCTTTCCAATAAAAGAAATATTAAGAATAGGTACTATATGTTCTGTTTGAATCACACACAAAAACTTTAATTAGTCCACATCATTAAATTCTGACATCTGAATAAATATTAATTAGAAAATTACCTATAGTTATGATGAAGTAATTTCCACAAAAATTCTCAAAATTTAAATGCAATTAAAGATAAATGAGAAAAAAGATTTCATGAAGAAAATATCATTTCACCAGCATCAGATCATTTGATTTTACTGCAATTACTAAATTTTTTAAATATTTACAAAATAAACGACTAATTTCCTTTCATATATTTAATATGTGAAAGGAAATATATTCTTCCTTTTTATTCCTTTAAATGAAAATAATATAGTATTGAATCATAGCAGAATGATCCATCTTACGAAGGAATATAAATTATATCCGGAAAAAAATTCAAGTTTAACTGCTATAAGTAATGTATTAAACAAGTAAAAAATCAAAGAAACAAAAAAGTTTCTCTCAGCAGTAAATTATGAAATATTACAATAAAGTTTCGATGAAATTATCAGGTCCAGCCTGTTTGTCAATGAGTTTTAAACAATAACAATTGAAAATATCAGATACGTATTCCACACTATTAAATATTTAAAAAAAAACAAAAAAAAAACACAAGATAGAATAATGCAAAAAGATATTTCAATTTTAAGTTAAAAGTAATCTGACGTTTAAACTTCTGAAGAAACAAGATCAAAACAAATTTTCATTTAAATAATGCTGACTCGTATTACAGCAACAAAATCGTGCAGTAAGTAAATTCAAACAACAATAAATAATTGCTTCTAACATAGGCACAAGGCCAGAAATTTAGGGGGAGGGGTAAGTCGATTGTATCGACCCCAGTACTTGACTGGTACTTTGTTTATCGAGCCCGGAAGGATGAAAGGCAAAGTTGACCTCAGCGGGATTTGAACAAATATGGCAAGGCATTTTGTCCATCACCCTAACAATTCAGCCAATCCACCACCCTTAACCACAAAAATTCCGTGATCAGGGTTACTACCAGAATTTGATTGCTATTAACACATGGCTGCATACACACACACAAGAATATATATATCATCATCATCATCATTGATGATGATGATGATGATAGCATTTCATTTCCAATACACAGACATATCCTAATATCCCAATTTTTATTTTATAAATAATCTAAATAAGCTGGAGTCAAAGAAGCAACACGTTAATAAATATAAATTAATTTCAATTAAATTTAAGCTTAATTTAGTTGTAGCACAGCCACCCTTGGACAAAATGTTAAATATTCTCCTGATGTTAAACTTTTTTTTTATTTTTTTTTTTAGAATTTTAATACCATTTAATTTTTATAATTAATTTTTTTAAATCTATGTTAGTGAAATTTTTATCATTAAGAGAGATAATTAGATGATAGTATAAAAATCCTACTGGTGTTGAGTTTGCCTTTCATAACTCATGAAAATTGGTAGTAATGTACAAAGAATTGATTTGTGTTATTTATATCCATTGCCCTACAAAATTCGAATTACTTAGATTTTTTTTTAAAAGAACTATTATTGTCCCTAATCCTCTTATCAAAAGGTGCACTAACTGAGTGAATAAAATATCATCAAACTACAAGCTGATAGAGTTCACAACGCATTTTATTGGGTTTCCAATACAATTCTACTTTATTCAGTTTAGCTAACCAAAGAATAAGTACCAAACCTTTCTTTGAAAGTTTGCTGCAACAGACAAGCATCCTATCAGGTGCTGCTAGCTAGGGCCGGCATACTCCATTAGGCAAACTAGGCAGTTGCCTAGAGTACCAACATCTAGGTAGTATCCTAGATGTTGTTATTTGCATGAATGAAGATACAAAGCCACATGATGAAACTACGTCATCAGCGGGTTTTGGGGGTTTTTTTTCAAGACTTAAGATGAACAATACAGTCTGGAGTTCCTACATTAGCTTATCAAATCTTACAAGGGGACACACATCTAAGGTCTCACCTAGGGCACCAAATACCCCTCTGCCGGCCATGGGTGCTGCTTAACACTGGAGAAAACATTTAAGCACTGGCCCTATAAACACTTATGTCACATAAAAAGATTAACCTTTTATTTGAATGGCTTATTGGGTGAAGTGAATATAAAAGTCCATGAATATTTGACATGCTGGTTGCAAATTTCTCAAGTAGCAAACATATCATTTGCTTTAGTCAAACTATATAACTATAAAATATGTGTGAATGACAAAAGTTTAAATTAATCCATTTGAATTGCTAATTTGAGATCATCATCATCACTGTCGTTTTACGTCCGCTTTCCATGCTGGCATGGGTTGGATGGGTGATTTTGGTCCAACTCAGTTCTTATTCGGAGTCATCACTCTCCAAGACGGGTCAAGGACCACATCTCGCTTGCGCATTTTATATGGTTTGGTTTCTATGGCTGGATGCCCTGCCTAGCAGCAACCACTTTACAGAGGGTACTGGGTGCATTTTGTTGTGGCACGAACACTAGAGACGTTGTTGTGTCCGAAAACACCACTAAAGAGTCCTCTCTACTCTACGTTGTCTTCATTCAAATGAATCCCTACTGTCTGAGACAGTGTGTTTTTAAGGTATAAAAAAATATTGACCAGGAGTCAGAAAGGTAACCAAATCCCTTGTTAAATCTAAAAGAATGATGCATATCTCAGTTACAGAGGACCATTCTGCACTGTATAATTACCAAAATATTCAATTATTTCATATACATGATTGTATTATCTTAGACACATGTGTCTTATTAATAGAAAAGAACCTAGAGACTAAAATTTCCTCTAATTTCTTGTCTAACTGTATCACTTTTTTCTTTAGAAAGAACTATTTCCCTATATATTGCTGGCTAGGCATGTTTACGTAGTGAACAGCGCTGATACCTAGCATTACAAACAAAAACAAAAACAAGAAAATATCTGAAAGTCATTTAAGATTCAAGAGTTTTAAACTGAATTCAAAAGATAACTTGCAATCTAGTCTGTTGCCTGATAACAAGTGTTATGCTATTTATATTAAAAATTTCTTTCAAATTTAAAAATAATATTTCCTTTCTGAAATAATATACTGAACAACAGACCCTAATAAAGAATATTTTACAGAACAAATAACAAGACTAATGTATGATTTAACTTACATAAAAAGTAAAAAAGAAAATGTCAACAAAATATTTTTAAAAAGGCCTATTTAAATGCAAAATGGTTTTTGATTTTTCAATGGTTCTCTAAAAATATAATGTTCTAAATGATATAAAAGTAAAAACAATGTATATGTATGAATTTGTAGAAAAATGTTATGTAAATAATTTATAGCAACAAGAATGAAGTCCATAATGAGAAAATAACAATATATAGTGTGTTTGTGTGTAGATCATTATTTAAATAAAAAAAAAAAAATAAAAAAAAAGGAATTTCCTTCACCATTAACAGATTTTCTAGTATGTAACGACAGATAATGTTGTAATATGTATATCAACAACATCTAAATCGAGGGTCTTAGTGATAGTTTTCTAAATGTATTTTATATCATTTTTCCTTCAATAGTTAGATATATAAGTATTTGTCTGTGTGAGATTTGATATTGTCTGGCCTACATGCGTTACTGAAGTAGTTGTTTTATATTAAATTATACATATATAGCAGAGCATTGCTTAGTTCCAAGTGTGTTCAGTTAAGGATCAGTTTGGTCAGTTTCATCACGTTCTTTCGGGCAGGACTAACAGCTTGGGAAACCATAGGACTTGAGTAAGAATCTGGAACCTCATCTGATGATAGCCACCTGTAAGAATTTAGCCGACGGTAAAATATTTACAGGGAAGAATTGTTGAGAAAAGAAATAAGAATTGAAGAATGAAAGATAAGGAAAATAAGTGCAGAACGACGGAGAGGGATATTCTCATTTTGCTACAAGTAGAGCGGGTGTAAGTAATTCTAAAACTATTTTTAGCAGGTGGCTTCATCATTAGAACAGTAGCAAGCTCTGCCTTATGCAATTTCCTGGAGTAAATACTGTCAACTGAGACTCATTATATTTGTAGATATGTTATATAGACTGTCAAATGTGTTACATTCATTGTATGTTGAAACTGGAATATTCAATAAACCAAGAAAATTATTCATTACAAAGTACATGGTGAATGTTACTGAAACTACTGTGATAAATAGTATTGATTAACTTCTTCAATAAAAAATATAGACATGATATAGAGGACAATAGTGTTTATATATATATATATATATATATATATATATATATATATTATTGGAATGCGATGCTCCAGGTGGCCTTGGCCATGATGGTTAAAACAAACTAAAGAACTATATATATGCATATGGCATGGTTGTGTAGGTGCAGGCATGGCTGTGTGGTTAAGAAGTTCGCTTCATAACCACACAGTTCTGGGCTCTATCCCACTGTGTGGCACCTTGGGCAAGTGTCTTCTGCTATAGACTCGGGCTGACCAATGCCTTGTGAGTAAAATTGGTAGACGGAAACTGAGCGGAAGCCCGTTGTATATGTGTGTGCATGTATGCACGCACGTTTTCCACTTAGCCTTCATTGTTGACATCGCTTGGGCTTCCGGTGTGTGTTGTTTATGTCCTGCATAAACAATATTTCCAGCAGCTTGGTGGTTTGATGGGGGAGGATTGGTGGAAAAACTACCTTACTATTTAAAAAATAAAGGTTGGCGACAGGAGGAGCATCAATCCAGCCTGTAGAATACTGATTCAAAAATCTCGTCCAACCCATGCTAACATGGGAAAACGATGTAAAACCGATGCACAATATATATATATATATATATACACAGAGCATAACGTGATGGTCAGATATAGAGCACAGGTGTGGAAAGAGGAGAGAAAATAATGGAAGCAATTGCACAGTGTCTCAAGCTAGCAAGGGAGTGGGTTAAGACACTAGCATTTGTACGGAAATAGGTGAATTTATTTTTCCTCGTGCACTCTGGGAACTTTTTATTTTTATTTTTACTGCTTAGTCTGGAGGGAAGGCAGTGCCTATCACCACTCTTTTTTCAGGGCCTCTGAGACTGGTGAGAGGGAAGGAGGAAAGTATCCTCAGACCAGAGACCTGGCCCAAATGCTTGCAACAGAGTGGACTCCACTAAAAGCACCCAAGGGCCTGGTAGTGGTATTAAACCGGGTGACAAATTAATTCTACCACCCAGTAGGCTACGGTGGGATTTGAACTAAGAATGCAAAGAGCCGGAATAAATACCACGAGGCATCTCATCCAACACTAACGATTCCACCAACCTAGTTTGGTACTTTATCTACTCTGAAAGGATGAACGGTAAAATTAACCTCGGCGGGATTCGAACTCAGAGCACAGTGAGCTGGAGCAAATACTGCAAGGCATTCTGTCCAACACGCTAACAACTCTGCCAATTCACTGCCCCTTGGGTGAAGGGCAATGGTAACTGAAATAAAACTCAATAGTTTTGTTATGCACCTATTCAACCACAAGCTATTCCACCGAATAAGAGATATAACATGTCAGGGAATGTTAGGATTAGTAGTGAGGTAATAAGGCTGTTTAATGGCGAAGGAGATGTGGATGCGTGGCTGAAAAAAATGAAATTAGTAGCTAAACTGCAGGAATACCAGATGATGCAAACTTTATTCCATTGTATCTGGAGGGAGATGTATTAGCATTATATTTGGAGATGAGTGAAAATGACCAATTAGATGTGGGGGGAAAATAGAAAACAAACTGAAAAGGGCTTCCACAGAGGGGTATTTATGGCCTGTAGTAAGCTAGGAAGGGTCAAATGGATTGGGAAACAGGTGGGCCGTGTATGCTAATGAGATGAGAAGGTTGGTTGGATTTACTGGAAAGGGGTTGGAAAGAGTGGTTAAACTTGGGTCTGTGACTGGCCTCCTGGTCACATTTTGGTAAGGCTACAACAGTTACTGGATATTGAAACCATGGCTATGGGAGATTAAGTGACCAGGGCTAGGGTGTTAATGTTGAACAAAACCACAAATCTTGCAGTAGTGACCATGATGGGGCCAAGTCTAACGAGACAGTAAGCTTTTGAGTAGTGAGGAACCGAAAGGGGGAAGGAGGCAGGCGCAAACATTCAAGGGGAAGTGCTTTAGGTGTTGAGGGCCACATATGGTCAGGGGTTGTAAAGAGCCTAAGCCTAAATGTAACCAGGTAGGCCATATAGCGAGCTGTTGTAGCCATGGAAATGGCCAAACAGGAGCTCCTGCACTGGTAGCTACCCCTTCAACCAAGTAGAGGTGCTCCTGCATTCACTACCCACAGTAGAAGTTCTGGTAGGTGGGAGGAAGACGAGAGCCCTCATTGATACGGGTTGCAGGGACTCCACAGCTGGTGGATAGTTGGAGTGAGATGAGCAGCTAAAGGCAGTTGATGGAAGAGAGGTTAGGTGTAGAGGTACCAGTACTGTAGAGTTGATGGTATGTGAAATGTGAATGAAGGTTCAGGTAATCATGATTAACAACATTCTTGATGGTGTGAATGTGGTGAAGGGTATGGATGTGACACCGACTGGGTGACGGGACAGTCAATGTGTCGTGAACGTGCAGCCAAAGAGTGGGGACTGTGGAATTGTTGAAGGAATCTCTGGAGAAGGGGATGTTTCTTGTAAGATTGAGGACAAGGATTTCCATGCAGAGTTTGACAGCAAGCAATGGACGGTCAGAGAGAACCTCCAGTGCTAGAGAGTAAGGTGAGCTGTTATGAATGAGATGAGGGTTGCGCGATATCGAAATCCAGACTGACCCAGTTACTGTGCTTGGATGAGTGAGATCAGTGATTACCAATGAGAAGAGAGTTCAAACACAAGGAGTTGTGGAAATGATTATTTAGTGACCTCTGGGAATCCTGGGAGAGTTAATTGCTGAATGTGACCTGAAGCTGCATGTAGTTTTGGTGCCCTCAGAGAAGAATAAGGCAGATGTTCTCATCAGGATGAGGAAAAGCTGGTTGAGAATACCAGAGAATTTAAAGATGGGAGTAGCCACAGTGTGCTGTTTGGTGACCCTGGCATTTAAGAAATTGCACAGTATACACCATATGGCAGAGGATAGAACTTTATTTCTAGCCAGAAAAGTTGACCCTGACCTCACTACGCAGAGTGTTTGGAAGATGTTTACGAGTTGTGACAGATGTCAGTCAATTAACCCTGCACCAAGTTTACAGGAGACAGGAGGGATTCATGTGGAAGACAACTGGATAAGATTGGCAGTGGATGTGATGCATTACCGGCAAGGGTTGTATCTCTCGATGATTGACTATGGACCTGGACAAATGGCTATATGGGGGAGATTAGAGTAGAGACGGTGATTGAAATTGCAGGAGTGATGAATGAAATATTTTTGGAGCGAGGCCCGATGGACGAGGTATTGATGGACAACATTATCACATTTTGTTCAAAATCAATTGAAAGTGTTGCTGGATAAGTGGAACGTCAAACGCTTCTTGAGAGCTGCATATAGATCAAGTGGGGAGGGAATCATAGAGACACCAGTGAACAATCAAGGCCATGGCCGAAAGGGGCATATCTTTTTAGGCAGTGTTCTGGTATAACATGTCACCCAGGTCAAAGCAGGTGGAGGAGCTGGTGTCTCAGAGAGCAGTGTTCAGGTATGAGTAGAGATATCCGGGTACAGTACAGATGGGCATTAAGGAAAGGAAAGGGCGAACCTGCATCTGTCCAGATTGGGGATGAGGTTTGAATAAAGCCACCCTGATGCAAGCTGTACATCTCAATGGGGGGAAAGGAAGTGTAACAGATGATAATTCTCGGAACAATATTTAGGTTGATAGAATGCCGTGTCATATTTTGGATGTCTGTAGGTTTGTTATCTTATCAGATGATGAGGCAGGTGATAACGGACTAGAAGAAGATGAAGCCAACATCGTAGCCCCGCGAAGGTCACAGAGAGAGAGAGCGACGTCCACCTCGGTAGACAAATGACTACAGATGGTGTGGGGAGAGGGGCTGGATTTTTCGACCATTGCTAATTATACATAGAGATGGATGGGGTTTTTTTAATTTTTTTATTTGGTTGTTTATATATTTCTTTCTGTAAGCTTGCTGTTGTATGAAGTGATCTTTAGATCAGGATGGCGTGTAATGGGATTGGCAGATATAGGGTGCAGATATGGAAAGAGAGGAGAGAGAAAAAAAGCAGAATTTATGTGTGACAGGAGTTGAGAAAATAAATGGGGTCTGTTTACGTCATTCTAGCGGCCATGAAAATTGCATAGTGTCGCAAGCTGGTGAGGGAGGGAGTTAAGACCCTAAGCATTTGTAGGGAAATAGGTGAATTTTGTTTTCTTTGCGCGCACCCTGGAACTCTTGGAGAAGGACAACAGTAACAAAAGTAAGACTCAGTTGATTTGTTATTTGTAGTCAACCACAGAGAAAGAGAGAGAGGGGGGAGAGAGAGAGAGAGAAAACAATGATACTATTAAAAAATAACATAAAACAATACAGTTATCAGACAGTTATCAAATAAAACATGTTTTTTAAATGAATAGAATGCAATAATAAAATTCTCCCACAACTCATATCAAGAAAACATTATTGCACCTCACCTCCCTTAAACATGGGCAGTACGTAACTAGAGCTATCGTAATCCCTCCAAATGTTAAGCCACACTATCACTGAGGATCTGTCATGAGGGGACGCACATCCTTAACATAGCTAGGACCGCATCTCAAAGTATTGGCCCTTCTCTTCAGAGCCAGAAAATACTTCAGCCCTCATCAATTACTGACATTTTACAAAGCTCTGGTGACACACCCACAATGGAGTATTGCGCCCACATCTGGGACGGCGCTGCTGCTGCTGCTGCACACAGACATCCTAGAACCGCATCCAGAGAAAGACCACTCGACTGATTAGCATAATGTCACTAGCAGACATGCTCTAGCCCCTTGCCCACAGAAGTGAAGTCTTCTCTATGCCTTTGCTACCACTACTACAATGGTTTCTGCTCCTCAGAGCTGGCTGGCGGCCTCGTGCCACCTCCACTCAGGCACTCCCCGACTCACTCAACACTCCTCCTCCTCACATCACCCATGTTGTGTCCAACTCCCCAGACCCCACACTAGCCACTACACCCAGTCTTTCCTCCTCAGAACATTGGGCCTCTGGAATTCCCTTCCCCCACCATGGTCTTTCCTGCAGGTGTTGGCTTGGAACAGTTTAAGTAGAACATTAACCAGTCTGGAGGGGGGGGCTGTGAAAGACATGGGGACTGCCCCTTTACCCAAACCCAGAAAGTTTGTTTTTTAATTTAAACTATTACATCAAAATACTATACTTTTTTTTTACAACAAAATGAGCTTCTTTCACAGTATTCATTATACAAAACATTTCTTTTTGTAGCAAAAGACAAAGTCAGGAAACCTAGAACTACATTAAATTCTAATAGTTGGAAAATAGATTTCAACATGTCTACCTGTAAATTACTATAAATAGAAAAGCTTAGAATTTCTTAATTTATCAAAGCTTATATATTTGAGCAACTTTTGAGCCATAAAAAGCAGAAATGTAAAATGGCAAGAATAAATTATCTACATGTTGGTTATAGAGACAATATATATTAAAGAGAGAAGAAATGGAAAAACAATAAAATGGGGTCAAACAAATTCCTTCATGACAACATTTAAAAATAACAAAATTACTTTTAACAATGTATAATCGTTTTAACAATATATAATTCTACATTCAATAATTTATAAGTGGTTCATAAGTTTGAAACCAGTACATAAATAGCCTATGGATTTTTTTCCAAATATGCATTCATACTTAGCAGGCTTAATAATATAACATCGTCGTTTTTACATCCACTTCTCCATGTTGGCATGGGTTGGATGGGACTTTTTTAGGTAATGGTTTACAGGCTGATGACTTTCCTGATGCCAACCCTTTTACTCACCTCTCATGACATACAAGGATATGCTGAACCTATTCTAAAAACTGGGATGCACATGGCATAGAAAGAGGGATCAACTGGACTAGTTTCAATTCTGCGTTGGAATTTTATCAGCAACTGAGTACTCCCTTTCATGCAAACAAACTATTCATTATTCTCTAATTAGATTTAAAAGAAATAACAAATTAAATCCATATCACTGAAATATATATATATATAACATGGATCAAACATTCACTTACTGTCTTTCTTGTTTGTATAAAAGACGTTCTGGTTCTGGGATTCTAGCAGCTAATTCCATTGCATCACGTATCTTACTAAGAACCTCATAATTATCTCGTCCTCTAACCTATTTAAAAAAGAAAGAACAAGTGAATGAACTCGTGTAAGATTTTCAAAGCAATACTGGTAACCATAGCCAACTACTATGAGGCACCAGTAATGAGAGCAACAATCCAAAGACATTCTGTGATGCTAAAATAAAATTACAATTATTAATAAAAAACATTTTAAACTTAGAAAGAATTCAATTCATGAAAATCTATCACCTAAATTGATACTTTTCAAAATTTAACCAATCAGTACCAATGGATAACAAATGACATGATTTTTTTTTTTTAAGTTGATTGAACAGTCAGTGAAAATTATCATTTAGAAAGAGATTTCAACTATATTTTTGAGTAGAACCTAATACATACTGTTATGTAGAATCTTAGTGAGCATTAACATACAAAATAACTGTCACATTTTTTATTAAATAAAAGTTTAACCCCTTTTGATTCCAGCCCAACTGATACCGCCCCTGATTCTATGATAAAATAAAATTTGTTTTAAAGTGTTCATATCTAAATTTAAACTTTCCATTATAATTTTATGTAAGAACTTTTGGTTAAGTTATGTTCCAAACAACAATTTAATAGCAAGAAAGTTATTCATTTTACTAAATTCCTCCAAATTCTATTATTTTCAAAATTAATTGAAAATCATAGGTAGTATATTTCATTAGAAATATGGTAACACAAGGGTTAAACATTGAAATGCCATCATATTTAATAATGCTAAAAATATTTTAGGCAATGTATTTACAAACAAATTACAATTTTATTATTTAAAATTAAGTTATAGTCACACACACAAACACACATGTATGTGAGTGGTGTGTGTGTGTGATATACTTATCATTTGGTACCTAGCTGAAGGTGACTTTTGCATCAGAAAGCTAAGTGTTGCAGTAGAAGAACAGTAATTGATAATACTATCAAACCTACTTACTTTAAGTGTGAATACTTCATCATCAACTTTTCTCTTTTTTGGTGCAACTTTTGTAATGTCATTTGTGATTAATAACGATCTCTGAGTAAAACCATCTAAAATGAAACGAAAAATGATTTATTGCATAGGCACAAATCTTTAGATTCATATTAAGGAATGAATGTTATATTGTAATTAGTAACCAAAGTGAAATAGAAAATCAAAACTAGGTTATAGACTAGTACAGTGAAATTAAAATCTAAACTATAAATATATTAATAATATTAATATAAAATGAATTCACTTTTTTTTTATAATTTATAAATTGAAAATCTTTAAATTCCTAAACTTTAAAGAAATAATTTCATTCAATCAATTCAACAGAAATATTGATTCGATGGATAGTTCTTGTAAAATAATTGTCCTGAAACTAAATACCAATCTAAAACAAATAATCAAAGGCTGAAATTTCTGAGAGAAGCAGAAAATTGTTGTGAATTACTATCATGCTTGTCTTTTTTCTTTATATTTTTTCAGATACACTGTGTATTTAGAACCACACTGTCCAATATGTCCTTCCCTTATTTTAAAGACATTATGGTATGATTTGAGGGAGATTTGGCTGTTAATTCTAACAGGTCGTGTGACCAGGTACAGTCTCCCTTGTCATAGGTGTATATGCTTAAATATGTGTCCATATAAATGCATGTTAATAAAATTTCAGATTTTATTAACATGACTTGCTTTTATTGGGCTTACAATAAAATAACTAAATAGATTTAGAGTGATTATCTATCTTTTAGCAAAATCCTCTAATCCAGCTCCCTTAACAAAATACTGCAATTTTCCTAACACTATATTGCAGATTCTGTCTACTTTGATGATACATTTCCAAACTTGTTATATATACTCTGCAAATATTAACAATTACTTCCTGAGTCATTTTGAAACTAATATTTTACTACAAAGTAAAATATTATTCTAATACAGACCTGAACTCACACTGCTATCTTTACCAAATTATCTCTACTGTAAAGATCAAAAAGTTTACCTTTATTCAATATAACTTGCATGCTGCAAATCAAATGAATAGATCCAATTTAGTTATCATTTCACAACTAAAACCCTTGGGTTCAGAGATCTCTCTCCATACGTACAAGAACAATCAAACAAAATGGTCATAAAATTGAGGGAAAAAAATTACCCATCTTACTTTTCTGTGGGCTTAAAGGTTTTGCAGGTGAACAAGAAGCTTTTTCATCAGCTTTTCTGTCTCTACCAGGGCATGCACATATTCTAACTTCTACAGCCCGCCGCCCTAACACTTGATTACTGAAAAGTAAAAATATTTCATTATATTATATTTTTTAAATATTGCCAAATATGGAGAAAAAAAAAACATTTCATTATATTATATATTTTTAAATAGCCAAATATGGAAGGAAAAAAAAAAACCAACAAGATATGATATTAGTCTTTAAACTGAATTTTCTCTGCCAAATTCATTTAAACGAGAAAATTTATTTTAAAACATGCACTTCAAAAATAATTTTAACATAATTTTAATAACAAAAATCTTTTAAGGTAAACAAAATTTACACAAAATTGTGTAAAACATAAAAAGGAAACTTACTCTTTTTCCAGAGTAAATACTAGTTGTATAGGTCGTCTATTTGGACCGCCTACACAAGAACCAAGGCACATGAACTGGTATAAGTTGATCACCCACTCAGAACCCGCTAAGAAAGAAAAGGAAAAATAATATATATATTATTAAAGACAGTAATATTTAAAACATGATTACCCTTAGAATAAAAGGTTGCAAGTTATAAAGTTCATGTTTAAATAAAATATAGGTGCAGGCTATGGCTGTGTGGTTAAGGAGTTATAGGCACAGACATGGCTGTGTGGCTAAGGAGTCCGCATCGCAGCCACATGGTCTCGGGTTCAGTCCCACTGCGTGGCACCTTGGGTAAGTGTCTTCTACTATAGCCTCGAGCCAACCAATGCCTTGTGAGTGGAATTGGTAGACAGAAAGTGTATAGAGAAGCCTGTCGTATGAAACTCTAGGCCCTTGAGTCACTGATCTAGCTTTACAGCTATAAATAAATTATAAACACATTCTACTTGATGTATTGAGTCCTTTTACTCCAGTTTGTACAACTTAACCTATATATATATATTTGTATGTATGCATGTGTGTGTGTGTTTGTGTTTGTCATTGCTTGACACCGTTTATCGCTGAAATCGACCGGTGACATTTGTTTATATCTCCAATAACAAAATGTCCGACCGTTCAGTGATTCGGTGATGTGATTTCCAAACTTAATCAGTATGGTTGGTGACAGGAAGGGCATCCAACTGCAAAACTATGATGATGATGATGATGATGATGATTATATTAAAACAACCGATATTTAATGTTTAGGAACAAAACAAAGTAAGTGGTACGTACCAAGTGAAGATAAACCAAGCATGTTTGTATTTGGATTGTTTATGGTACCATTAGTGGTGCCACTGACGACACTGCACGGTGGTAAATTGTTGTTGTTGGGTTCTTTATCCAAACCCAGTAATTGTATACGGGCATCATACATGTTAGCTGCATTCCTCTCAACACTCTTCACAATAACAGACTGTTTAGGTAAACAAATACACAAGATGTAGTAATTACAGGACAGCTATAATACAGCTATAATACATGAGAACTAAACATTACCCATATTTTCTGGCCTCCCAAGTGTGTGGACCATATTCAGGACCGCATGACCAAAAGTAAGTTATATCTATTGACCCAGCTAACTGATGTGTAATGAAGAGTTTAAATCACTTTAATAATGTTACATATATCAATGATAGTGATAATATATTAAATGTTCATTATATTTCACAAGTACATCTACATCGTGGCTCAAAAACATTCATCGACCAGCTCCGTACAGACACAGGATGATGCTTTGCTAACCTCCCAAATGTTATATGGGATCATGATGGGTGGCAAATCCAGGCAAGCTTGACCAGACAATGACACCCATATCAAAGATCATATTGATCAATATCCCACTAAAGACAGTAACATTTTGTTCATAATTGTTAATATGAAGTAATCAGAAAATAAAATTAACATTGGTAGCAATGAAACACTGTTTCTTTGTTTTTATTTAGATGTAAATTCATACAATAAATATATACTATCTATGTACAGTGATAACATAATTTACATCCCATGAAACATTGGATGGAGGGGTTTAAAATGTTTTTTCACTTTCTCAAAATCTAAATTGCTGTGTTTTGATTTATTAAGATTGTGATAAAAAAAATTTTTTTTTAAAGTTTTATCAGATCCTGAATTTCTGATGCACAAAACATAAAAATCTGAGGGCGGTTTTTTTTTAAATTGCATAATAAAAAAAATTAGAGGGTTTAAAAAATCCATGCTTAAACAATAAATACTTTCTTCTCCTGTGACAACACGACCATGTGTACATCATTGTACAAACTTAATATTAAAATTGAATATAAACTTATTTAAGTACACTGTTATTATCCATTCATCTTCCTCGCCCACTTATTCCTAAGAGGGTCATGGGAGCAGATTCCTCAGACATGCCTTCCAGTGGATCCTATCAGAAGCAACCATCAGCAAATGATCCGGCTGGATCACCAAGCGAGACCAACCGAGGTTATGGATATTATCCAACCATCTTGCTCGTGGTCTCCTACCAGTTGGCCTTGCCCGTAAAATCTGTCCTGTGATTCTTTCCTCAGATATTCTAACCACATGCCCGTAGTACCTACCGGAGCTGTGATCTGCCAATGCAGAGAAGTAGCAGCTCTACCTGGAACAACTCCCTGATCTCCGAGCTACACACCATATTGAGTAACGTTACTCCAGCGACCCTTCGGAGGAACCCCATTTCAGCCGCTTGTATTCACGATTGTATTCTTTCAGTCACTACCCAAGATTCATGACCAAATACCGAATTGAAGATAGCGAGTTTGGCTTTTCCACCTACCCCCTCCCTTCTCTTCTGATGACCGAGTGCTGGAGCTGGTGCATTATTGCACCAGCTCCAGCAATTCTTGCTGTTATTATCAAAATTAAATTAATTTTCTAGAAAATAAACATCATTGTTTGACTTTACAACAGATGCACTTTCACGGCCAACTGAGGTAAAGTTCAAAGGTCGCTTTGGAATTTGCTTTTTGTTTTGTTTAGGATACATAAACATTTTCAATGTATTTTACACATCAATTATAATATATCTGACTAAACACTCCTTTTTCCATACATTGTAATACTAAAGAAAAGTCAGTGTGTATTATACACAAGAGATATTTTTTCTGGGTTTTCATTGCCTTAAATTATGGGTGCACATTATACCCAAGTGCATATTATACATGAATAAATATGGTACATATTTCCATGAAGCCAGACTTAACTGTTTTACTTTCCCTAAAGATATTTTATTAGATGATGGGAGTGGTACAAGGAAGATATTAGTAGAATGTTTTCTCAGGCTCATCTGTCATCGAGTAACTGTGTTGTTATTTTTAATGAAATCATATAAAAACACAGTGTTTAGTAAATGTGTAATGTGTAATGTTCAATGTCTTTCTTACATTGGTCCCTGATATAGCAACAACTGAAATAGATAGCTTACTTTACTAAATACAGGGACATGTTCTGTGTATTCATACTTGACTAATAACACATTACTATACTGTGGCTACTGATATATCTCTAGTACAGTGGTAGGTACTGATACCTCACTAACATAGTGGAATATTGTGTGGGGGGGGGGAGGAACAGTTCAGTAGTGTAAGCAGTAGGACCACTATGTACATCAAGAGTGTTTTGTTAGTTTGCAACACCAAGGGCACTAAGTATGTTCTCCCAGGCATTGAGAGTGAGAGGAGGCATATGTTCTACCGGGCATTGGGAGTGAGAGGAGGCATATGTTCTACCAGACTGATATACTGAGATAGACAACAGGAAGAATCTTTAGTCCAGTCCTAAAATGGCAGTGAATTACGTAACTCACTGGCGCCACCTATGAAAACACTTGCTTTAGGTTAAGCCAATAAGGGAGCCTCTATACAGTCACTCATCTGCTAGAAATAGCAACCAAATCTTCTTCAAATCACACCTTACCATCTTAAAAATAGAAGGACATACTGTATTTCTAGATATAATATATCTGAATAAAACATGGTGATGGTCATGGCTGGAATGTCTTTAGTAGTCCTATATCTGTTTGGTCAGGGCTGTCCTCGGGTTAAACAACAATAACAATTGATTTTAAATTAAGCAAAATCAGAATTTGAATGGCTGTGTGGTTACGGAGTTCGCTTCGCAACCGCATGGTTTCAGGTTCAGTCCCACTGCGTGGCACCCTGGGTAAGTGTCTTCTACTATAGCCTCGGGCCGACCAATGCCTTGTGAGTGG
>JAOPJM010000754.1:2380269-2391600 GCA_027124095.1 Muusoctopus leioderma | reverse complement strand
GCCAACAATCCCCAGTACTTGACTGGTACTTTATTTTATCGACCCCGGAAGGATGAAAGGCAAAGTTGAGCTCGGCGGGATTTATAATAATTATAATAATAATAATAATAATAATAAATGATAAAAATTCCCAATATAAATTAATTTTAAATTGAAATGTGTGTCACTTTAAAATGGTATATCATCATCATCATCATTTTACATCCGCTTTCCATGCTAGCATGTGCCGGATGGGTGATTTTGGTCCAAATCAGTTCTTATTCGGAGTCACCACTCTCCCAGACGGGTCTGGGGACCACGTCTTGCTCGTACATTTCATTTGCCTTGGTTTCTATGGCTGGATGCCCTTCCTAACACCAACCACTTTACAGAGTGTACTGGGTGTATTTTATCATGACACCAACATTAGAAAGGTTGTCATGTCCATGACACAACTAAAGAGTCTCCTTTACTCTATGTTCTGTTCTTTCAATCACCAAACACTACAGAGTGTACTGGGTGCATTTTATTGTGGCACCAACACTATATATATAAAATATCATTCATGAGTTTTTATAACACTGCAGGGTAGCATGCCTTCATCAATTTAAGAATGCTAGTAGAAGTTATCACTGTACTACTAAGTTATCATCATATTTGAGATTGATACATATTTTCACACATAAGCTATACTATAACTAGTAATAGTTTTCTCTTGCCTTTAGTTTTTGTTTCTATATCTGATAAGTTTGTTACATATTGTTACCTTCTGATGGATTTAACTTGGCTTGAAAGAAAAAATACCCAAATAACTTCAATGTATTCAGATGTACACACATTTCTGTATTGTTTTGTTTTTTTTCTGTTTAAAATTCAACCTAAAGAGGAGAGACAACATCCTAGATTAGAGGATACAGATAGTTGGATAATATCAACATGGCTTATATTTTTTAATGCCAAGGGCTGTAAAATATCATGTAAATGCCTTCTAAAACTGAAAGAGAATTTAAGTTTAGTGTTTTAGCTCTGTTTTATAGCATGAAGCAAGTGAGAGATAAGTCCTCCCACCACCAACATTTTAAACAGGATGCCAGTCTATTGCAAGTAACATTGCCAGACAATGATACCTATTTCTAAAACTGAAAGAGCATATAAGGTCTAGTATTTAAGTGTTTTATAGCATGAAGTAAGTAAGAGATAAGTCCTCCCACCATTAGATAGGATGCTAGGCTATTACAGGTAACATTGCCAAACAATCTGGTACCTGTTTCTGACAGCTAAAAGAATTGAAATAATATAAAATAAAATCTTCTGCCCAGAAACACAGTGAATTTCCCTACGGTGGGATTTGAACTACTGGCCTATGAACATATTGTCTGATACCTTATCCACTTGACCATCTTGTCTCTTATATGTCAGTAGCTGTGACAAAACATTAGTGGAAAGGTATTTCCAGAGGAATACAGTCCTAGAAAGGAAAGATTGAACAAAGTGTTTAGTATAGGGATATGGGAAAATTACCTATGCATGCTTTCTGCATAAAGAGCATATAGTTAAGTTGTGGCTAACATACTTACTGTAGTGAGCAAAAAAAAAATGTTTAATTAAGTAAAATTATACCCATAATGAAAAGAAAAATCATTAGCGTTAATGATAATTCTATTCAAGAAAAGCAAGGGAGACAACTCTGAAATCTACATTGATTAGAATTTGAATGGAGTGCTAAACAACTGCTTTGGTCAGATGGGGCAACAGGATTGACCCAGCCATCTGCGAATGTGGCTAAGCAAACCAGACTATGGAACACTGCCTTGTCTGCTCTCTGCTACCCAACTTCTGCAGCTCAAAAGACCTTGAAGACTTCAAAGGAAATACAAAGAACTGTGTAGAGAGGTGAGAAGCTGCTATATGACCACCGTGCTTGCTTCAAAGTACCGACAAGAAGAAGAAGGTTAAGTACGGTGGCAACTCTGCACATGTTTCAGTTTTATTAGACTTCCTCAACAAAGTATAGTCTTACTCATATACACTCAATGACTGAGAAGATAAAGATTTTGAGCCAAAATCATTCACTGATTAAGCTATTTAAAATATAAAGTAAGACACAGAAGTTGTGGCAGAAGAAGAAGAGAGAAGAGGAGGGAGAAGTTGATTTAAGTGAATGTAGTGTACAGTCAGCAAGATAAGAGAAACAGAGACCTCTGAAGTTGCAGTAGAAGAAAGAGTAAGATTGATTATCAAACTCTCTCTCTCTCTTTCTCTCACACACACACACATATACATACACACACATGTACACATATGTTTACATGCACACACATATATATGTAGATATATGCATGTATACACACACATACACATGTACACGTATGTGTTTATATGCACATATCTTTGTAGACATATGCATGTATACACACATACACACACTCACACACACAGACATATGCACACATATATATGTAGACATATGCATGTATATACACATACACACACACAATAAAACATTATACTTTGTTCTTTTAGTTTTTATTTCTTATGGTATTATCACTCGATGTTATTGATCTTCATTAAAGCTATCTATATTGCATGTTACTCTTAGCCTTGTATCCAGTGGTGTCGTCATCATCATCACGACATCATGGTGAAGTAGTAGAAATGGTATAGTGCCAAACTAAATCATCATCATCATTATCATCATCATCACCCTCATTATCACAACCACCACCATCATCATCATCATCATCAGTGATGGATTAGATGGATCTCAAGTACATCATATCACTACCAATGCCCTCAATATTGTCTCATCACCTTTGTAAGGCCCCCCAAATCCTAAAATGACCTGACTACTTCTTCCAATGTCTTCTTTCCTTAAGTTTCTTTCCTCTGCCACAAGTAACTCTCACTGTCAGTACTTGGCACTTTTTCACTTAACTAGAATCATCCTCCATTCCTGTGTCCATACCAGCACAACAGGCCTTTTGGCACTCATTGGATGATACCTTTAATGCCCAGCTGGAGTCAATTGCATCAACTTTAGCCATCCCCCTACAAATGTATGGTCATGTGCCAAAGTTAGAAATCGTTATTATAAAAGAAGTAGCAAAGACAGTAGTAAACCAGACCATGGCTTAATTTTATTTCATGTAATGCTTCAGAATTTAAATCCCATCAGAAATAATTTTGTCTTTCAAACCTTCCAAGATTTTTAAAAAAATGATTACAAGTAATATACTTGAACCAATTTAATTTACGAGAGGCAGCCTCTATGTAGTTGTCCGACTTACTAGAAATAGCAACCAAATATCCATAAAATCCCACCCTACCATCTTATACTTATATTAGGACAGGACACATTAGATTATGTAGTCCTACATATAAATAAAAAGACAGGATGGCCATGGCTTGAATAACTTTGATAATAGGTCTACTTGACCTGGAGCTAAAAAACAACAACAATAACAACTATACTCTTTCTCCTAGAAATTTAACTTTTTACCTAGTCAAAGTAAACCAGCTTTATTAATTGATAAAAAAATCTAAAAAAGATTTTAATAGATTAAGTGGTTATAAACTTTATTTAACTAACAATTTTAAAACTTATTCCCAGTATAGTTAAAGTCTTCCTTGGGCCTATGGGCCCATTAGGCCAGAGCTTATCCCAGTTTCCATGGGGTTAAGTGACTGAGAGTACAAGACTTCTCCCTGAACGGGATGTCAGTCTGTTACAAGGTTAGCCCCTAGCTTACTGCTGGTACTCATTTTCAACTGAGTAGACTGGAGCAATGGGAAATGAAGTGCCATGCTCAAGGGCACAACACACTGCCTGATCTGGGAATCAAACCCACATCCTTACGATTGTGAGCCCCACCACCTAACCACCTAACCACTAGACCATGCACATTCACAAATATTCTCAGTATGTATACATAAAAATTACGCATTTATGAATATATCGTGTTGACTTCATACCTGTACAATTCCTTTGTTTCTTGTTTCTTAAGAAGACTCATCATATTTTTTATGGTGATTGTTGCAGTGAATGGAAACGAAAAACTCACACACACCTAACATCAATATTCTATTCATTATCAATATTTTATTTATTATTAATGAATAATGTAAAGCAAGACATAAGCTTCCAGCCAACTGAGACTTCAATGCAGTTCAGTTCTTGGTTGATACAAGTTCACCTCACTTACACTTTCAATGCCCCTGGGAAAGGCATGAACATCCAAATATCACATTTATTTTGCCTCCCTAAAATAGACAAGTCAAGAAGAAGCCAATATTTTCTTAGAAAGGCCAACAGGTCACTGTACTAAATGCATTATAGTATTCAGTTTCTTCTTTCCCAGTTTGAAGTTTAATCCCCTTTCAGAGTCAACTTTACCTTTTATCCCTACAGAGACAATGAAATAAGTGCCACCAATCAATCAACTATATACCACCACCACCACCACGCCCGCACTACCACCAGTAAAATATTGGCCTTTTCTCTAGTCAAAAACATTTTTGATGTTTGATAGTTAGGATTATCAAATTTACTATAAAGAAGTTAGAAAATATGTCTTTTCTTTTTCTTTTCACTATCTCTAACCTAATTTTAAACTAATAAAAAGCAATAAAAATATATCATGTGGGTTTATATATATATATATATATATATATATATGTGTGTGTGTGTGTGTGTCTATTTTTAAGGGCTGTAGAAATAGAAAGTTTGTAAAGACTAAATTAAGAACCACCCAATTTCTTGTTAAAAAACATTACTATATTATTTTTCTTTTGTACTTTATGGCTTTGGATGCAGCATGGTTGAATGGTTATGAAGTTCGCTTCACAATCACGAGGTCATGGGTTCAATCCCACTGCATGGCATCTTGGGCAAGTGTCTTTGCCATAGCCTCAAGTTGACCCAAGCCTTGTGAGTGAAATTGGGTAGACAAAACTGTAAAGAAGCCCGTCAGGTGGATCGTACCTGTAATTCAAAGGCACCAGCCTTGTCATATTGTGTCACACTAATTCTGCCTGAGGATTACATTAAGGGTACACATGTCTGTAGAATTCTCAGCCACTTACACATTAATTCATGAGCTGGCAGTTCAGTTGAATGAACAACTGAACGCTCATTGTCTGGAATTCAGATGGAGATCCATTTCTTTTTTTAATTTATGGCTAAAACTTTCTCTAGAACATCTTTTACTTTATCTTTAGTATAGAATTTCTCTATTGTATTGATTTTCATCTTAAAAGAAGTTTACCGCCCAAAATGCAACAAAGGATATTGTATAAAATTTATTAAAAAGGATGTGAATAAGAAAATTAATTATACCAATCTGTCAAACAAAATTTACTTTTATATCAAGGAAATATCTGAGGATGAAGAGTTTGTAAGTATAGTGGGTGTCAGTATTGTTATTGCTAATGCTGCAACATCATAACTTTTGAAGTTTTAAACTCAGAGCAATGTCCATGGATTAAGTGAAAAAACTAGAGAAATCATAATTCCTCATATTTGCACCATAATATATTTTACTTTTTATATGAGACTATTAGGGGGTTTGAAATACCTTGATAATTAAAACGCTTTTGAGTGTTCTATTTTTAATATTGATTTCTTCTGACTAGCTCTAGGGTCATATTTTGGTTTTTTCACATTAATCCAAATAATTGAAAACTTAGAGAAGTCAAATTTGCTTTTCATCTCTCTCGGGGTTGATAGAATAAAGTTTAAAATGCAATTTCTTTTTTAATTGCTTAGTCAAAGGAGGAAGGGCAGCACCCATGACCCTCTGCAGGGCGAGAAAGAGACGAAGTTATCCTCAGAATGGAGACCTGGGCCAAATGCTTGTAACATTGTAGGGTCCACAAAAGAACTCCAAAGACCAGGTGGTGGTGTTAAAGGGGGCGATGGGTTAAATCTACCACCCAAGTACAAGGACGGTTCCTTTGACAGGCTTCCACACAGTTTCCATCTACCAAATTTCATTCACAAGCCTTTGGTTGACAAACCTGAGACAATGGTAGAAGACACAAACCCAATATTCCACACAGTGGGATCAAACACCAAACCACATAGTTGTGAAGAAAACTTCTTAACCACACAACCATGCCTGTGTTTAATTAATAAACTGACCTCTAACAGTAATACATTCTATGTTGAAACCACACCATGGTCAACTTTCACTATCAGCTTTCTTGGGTTAATGAAATAAGTACCAGTAACATGCCAGTGTTGATTCAATTGATTATAATTATTTCCTAAAAATGTTGTCAGTTAAAAGAAATCAGTATTAATCCATATTAGTCACACTTAAAGCTTTACCTATATCTTTTTTTAATTTGTTATTGGTTAGTCAGAAGAGAGGGCAGTGCCTATCACCATTTTTGAGGGACTCCAAGACTAGTGGGAGGGAGGGAAGAAAGTATCCTCAGACCAGAGACCTAGCCTGAATACTTGCAATGGGGGAGGCTACACTAAAGGCATCCAAAGACCAGATAGGGGTGTTAAACTGGGTGACAGATTAAGTCTACTGCCCAACTAGGCCATAGTGGGATTTGAACTCAGAACGCAAAGAGCCAGAGCAAATACAGCAAGGCATCCTGTTTGACACTCTGACAATTCCGCCAGTCCACTGCCCTAGACTGGTACTTTATTTATCTACCCGGAAAGGATGAAAGGCAAAGTTGACCTCAGTGGGATTTGAATTCAGAGTGCAGTGAGGCAGAAGGATTACCACTAGGTATGCTATCTAACTCTCTAACGAATCTACCAATTCACGAACTATCTAATTTGGTGTCTCATGTTTCTAAGGTGAAATCAAGTTAAAGTTGAATTTGCATTTCATCCCTTCAATGTTTTTTACCAACTAACAGAACTGAAGTCAATTTGATCAACTATAATTAATTTTCTACAAAAATTGGTCTTCAGCCAATTCAAAAATAAAATCTATACTAATCTTATCAGATGATGATGATGATGATTGTTTCTCAGTTAGGCACAAGGCCACATATTTTTGTGTAACATAAATTATAAATAGAATAAAAATTATAAATGAAATATAATTAAAGACGAATCTCGTCAATTAGACACACACCCTCATACACACATAAAAGCACACTCAGGTTTGTAAACAAAAATGTACATTTATTTACACATTTTCATTCTAATTGTGCTGTACCTTTGCATCTCGTGTGTGATTTATCAATTACCTATTCTGTCTTTTTCACCTGGTATAGAAAAATGTCTTCTGAACAGTGTAACATGTCAAGTAGGTTTATACAATACTTGACCTTCTTGTTGCCAAGAAACCAAAATATCTTAAAGTCATTTATACTATTACTAATAGTTCTGTTCATTCTCCTTTTCCTCCAAGTCAACTTTTTCTTAAAAGCTAAGCTTCAGAAAGGTATTTCACGCATGGGAATTTTTCTTTTTTTTTTATGTTTATATGTTTATTTAATAAAATATTAATGACAATAGTAGCGTTTTCTTACACTGAGTCTACAAGACCAGAAGTTTACAGTCAACTGAATCAACTCCCTCTATATTACTGGTAGTAATTTCCCCAGTGGTGGAAGGATGCAAAGCAAAGTTGACCCCAGCAGGGGATTTGAACTAGAACGTAAAAGGACATAGCTAAATAAATATCACAAGACATATTATCTCACACTCTGCCAATACTGGTACACACCACCCCTATTAATGACAATAATAATAGCAATGATATTTAGCTTTGACAGGAAGACACAAACTTCTGGGGAAATTTCTAGTTAAATGAATTAACCCCGGTACATTACTGGTACTGGTTTGATCAATCCGAGATGGATGAAAGGCAAAGTCAAACCCCAGTGGCATTTGAACTCAAGACATAAAGAAACATAAGTAAATAATACAAGGCATTAACAACAATATCAACAATAATGTCAACAACAACAACTCTATTATATATTGTGCAAATCATACTCATAAAGAAATAAAAATAGTGTTTTCTTTTTTCTAAGTTGTTTATATGTTGGGGAAGGAGAAAATTATATATAAATATTAGCTTAAAAGGAAGCAGTGCTGTAGTAGATGGATCAAAAACCCAAAATATGTATTGACTGTTAATATTGTTAAGAAAAACTAACAAAAGAAAATGTCACTATATTCAACTTTTGATAGTAGAGGTAAAAACCACAAAATGGAAAATAAATATTACTTGACAAAAAGGAACTATTCGTAACTATATTTGAAAATTAAAGTTGTTTTGATTGGATAATTGGGTAATTGTTTATTTTTATTCTTTATTTTATTCTTTATTTTATTCTTTATCACTCTTTCACTCACCATCCATCCTCTCTCCATTTGTCCCGCCTCCTCAACACCTCCTCATTTCTTCTCACCCTCCCCCAATGGCCGGTTGTAACATCAGATTTCCCACCTTGTATACTCCTGCTAAGTTCCCATCTATTTAATACCCTCTGATATGCAGCCACCTATCCTATTCGCTGTACCACAATGCCTGTGTCACAAAGGATAGTCTGTGCAGCCCATCCATTCTCACCATTATTATTATCCCACCATCACACCTTCTATCACTCTAGTTCTTCTATCACAATCTTGTAGGTTGGTATTGGATATGTCCATACTCAGCCATCACCCTCCACCTATCCTCCTGTGTCTCTTAGAGGACATTTAGCACTCTCACCTATCATCAGCTGCCACTGCCACTCTCACATTTCTCTTCAACTACCTCCCAATCACTGCCTCCCCCATCACAACCATACACATAACCTTTCCTTCACACTCTCTTGTACACCACTCACCTGTTCGCATTTTCAGGTCATGCTCGCTTTTGAAGAGCAGACTATGTTCAGTGGGGAGGACTCTTTAGCCTGCAGGAGACCAAGACATCCTCTCTAGTGCTGGGACCACGATAAAATGCATCCCGTACTCTTGGTAAAGTGATTGGTAGCCAAATGGAGACAACATAGGGTAGATAGGACTCTCTAGTCATGTTGTGGACATGACAACCTCTCTAGTATTGCTGCTAGGATAAAATGCACTCAGTACACTCTGTAAAGTGGTTGGCAGTCAAACAAAAAACATAGGGTAGAGAGGACTCTTTAGTTGTGTCATGGATATGACAAACTTTCTAGAGTTGGTGCCATGATAAAATGCACCCAGTATACTCTGTAAGGTGGTTGGTGATAGGAAGGGCATCCAGCTGTAGAAACCAAGACAAATTAAATGTACGAGTAAGGCGTGGTCCCCAGATCCATCTAGGAAAGTAGTGACTCCAAATAAGAACAGACTTGGTCTGAAATCACCCATCCAACCCATGCAAGTATGGAAAGTGGACTTAAAATGATGATGATGTACATTTGTAAAATATTGCAACTGCAAGACCAAATAATATATACATTAAAAAATCTGGTGGTGATTTGCAAAATATCCACTGTTTGGCTCCTTCTTATTTGGGCACAGATGTGACTGAGATGTTGTTCCAATCAACGCATCATTCTATTTGACATTGTAGGCCTATCACCACTAGTCAGGTCCTGAAGGACCCATTTCCCACTACGAGGAGGCTGATGATAGGAGGCAATATTTGAAATCAGAACACAAGGAGCCAGAACTGATACCACAAGGCATCTCATCCGACATTCTAACAATTCCGCTAATCCACCATCCTGGGCTGGTACTTTATTTATTTACCCCTGAAAGGATGAAAACAACATTGACCTCAGCAGGATTTGAACTCAGTGCAAAGAGAGCCCAAACAAATACCATATTCAAATATGCTATTCTATTCAGCACTTTAACAACTCTGTCAATTCACCAGCTTAACTCTGAATATTATTTTGTAAACTTGAGATAAACTCTTACCATCTTCTTCCATGGTACAGTACTCTGAAACACCTCAGACTGACTAACAGTGCAGCAGTTGCGTAATACAAATATTTCAATCATCCGCATTAAGGCCGATATACAATATAGATTTGAATGATAATATAAAAAAATATTACTTAACAGATAAGAATATCATAAAATGGTCATGGTACTTATTCTTCTTGACAAAGTAAACTAAAATAACGGCCTAAGCATACAACACAATATTTGTAACTGTTTTTCAAATCATTACTTTTTTGTTGGTAGTCTGGCACCTTAAACACTCAAACACAGCAATGATGATGATGATGATGATGATGATGATGATGATGATGATGATGATGATGATGATGATTGTTTCTCAGTTAGGCACAAGGCCACATATTTTTGTTGATTAAATCAACTCCAGTACTTCACTAGTACTATTATATTGATTCAGGAAGGATGGAAAGCAAAGTCAACCTTGGCAGGATTCAAACTCAGACAATAAAAAGACATAACTAAATACAAAGTATATTATCCAATGATAATAATAACTGAGCTATAAGTTTAAAGAGCTTATAGTTGTGTTTCAAGATCAATGCCTCCGTACTTGATATTGATACAAAAAAAATATATATTTAAACATCATGTCAGTGGTATATATTGAATTCTCTGAGGAGAATTCAAAATAAATATACAGTTGCTCAGATATTCACTTTATGCTGCATACACACTGGGTGATCTGCAGACCAAGTAAGTGCATAGGCACTGGCATAAATGTGCAGCTGGATGTCTTTAATGGCAAATACTAAGACACTATAAAATTAACTATCACAAGAAAAAAACAAATGATATCAACATAAGCTTGAGAAAGTTGCAAAGAAACTTAATAGTACAACATACTAACAGAGAAATCTTAGCCATTTGAAATGATACAGTCATAATAGATATAAAACAAAAATAGCATGCCCTATCATCATCATTATTATTGCTTTATGTGGGTTGGATGTGTAATTTCGGTCATAATTAATTTATATTTGGAGTCACCACTCTCCTAGGTGGGTTGGGAGACAATGTCTCACTCATATGTTTCATTTGGCTTCCTTTCTATGGCTGGATGCCCTTCCTATCACCAACTCCTTTTCAGAGTGCACTGGGTGCATTTTATTGTGGCAATGACACTAGAAATGTTGTCCTGTCCACAACACAACTAAAGTCTTCTATGATTGGTACATATTGCAGACATAAACGTATCAACCACAGAGACAGAAAACAAACAAAATACAAGGATTCACATACAGATATGAAAATTACAGGTGGGCAACAGTGATTCCACATTTATAGGAATAATTCAAATAATAAATAGAAAAACTGTATCTCAAAATACCCACCCTTCCAGTGTAAATACCCACCCTTCCAGTGTAAATACCCACCCTTCCAGTGTAAATACCCACCCCTCCAGTGTAAATACCCACCCTTCCAGTGTAAATACC
>JAOPJM010000754.1:2110695-2120857 GCA_027124095.1 Muusoctopus leioderma | reverse complement strand
TATAGAGAGAGAGAGAGAGAGAGAGAGAGAGAAAGACAAACAGAAAGACAAATAAAGAGGTAATTTGATAGACGGACATGTAGATAAATAAGTTGAATATATTGATATATACAATGATTCTAATGAGGGAAATGGCACATGAAAGTAGCGTTTGCCCTCCCAATCTCATGTGTCACACCTAGATGCATTAGTTATGTGTGAAATAATATCGTTATGCTATCGTTTTTACCTACACGTATTAAAATATTATCTATTTTCACAGATGTATTATGTTTCTCTCTTCTCATATTGTAAGATACACATTAATTGTACGTTCAGTGGTATGAAGTTAGTTACAGTATCATTTAATATACTTTATGTTTCTCCTGTACTGTATACTGTAATATTTGTAGTAATATGAGAATGAAACACATTCCTGTAATAGCAGTTAACGTGATTAAATCAATTTCAAATAACAACATTTTAGATCTAACAGTATGAGTTTTAATTCCCAGATGATATATTCCCAAATTACTTTGAACTATTTGAAAGCAGATGCTAGTTGGCATGTATACCACCAAGGTTCGTTCGTGTAAAATCAAATATAAATTGAAAACAATTTTAGTTTTGCAGAAACTATTTCTTAACTCAATAGTTGCTGAAATTAAATCGATAAAAAGATGATATATATTTCAGTAATTAACTTTAGTACATTTGGGCAAAACAACGAAACATTTAAAATATCATGGATCCAATAACATCTCGTTTATTGTTGATTTGATAAAAAAAAAACTGGTGGATAAAAATATGGAAAGTTATAAAATGTCTATTTATTGCAACATTCAGAAACATACATAATGGATAGCATGTCTACTTTGACATGATATCCAATTTTAGGACAATGATTTAATAGAATATTATAGTTACAGGTGAGAAATTATACTGGATATTCTAAGGTGCAAATTATTTATACAAAATTATTTGAAGAGTAAAATCTTTCGTGCTTCGGTAAGTCATAACATCTTCAACTATTCTGCATTAATCTGGTAGAGGTACAGTTGAAGGGGTCGGAACTGTGGAAGGTGCTGCGGTTGGGTCTAGTAAAGGAGGTGGTGTTAGTGAGGAAGGGACAGGTATGGCAATGGGGCCGGCAACACGGGAAGGATCCAGGTGGGGTGCGCTGGGAGGAGAAGAAGCTGCGGACCAGTAGGTCGTGTAGGATGCGGGTGTGCTTGAATGAGGGGAAGGGTGGGTTAGGAAAGAGGTTGAGTGTGGCTGGATCGGATTGGAGGAGGCGGAATGCCCATAAGATCTTACGGCGGAGGGGAAAAGGAAGGCGGTTGGGAGTAGGGTGGGTGCACGGGTTGTGGGTAGAAGTGCGGTCGACTTGATGGGCGGGGATGAGGGCAGCTTGGAGTAGGGAGGTGTGGTAACCACGTTGAATGAAGAGACGGACAATATGTTTGGACTGGGTCTCAAAGTCGTGGTTGCGGCAGCACAGACGACGGAGACGGAGGAATTGGGTGTAGGGATATGGCCCGTTTGGTGTGGGTGGGGTGTTAGTAGAAAACGTCAAGGTAGGAGTGTGATTCGGTAGGTTTGTAGAAGGCAGCGGGGGTGAGTGTGTGGTTGAGGGGCTTCAATGGATATCAAGAAAGTTAATGGAGGTGTCGGAGATGACAGACATAGATTCAATGGAGGGGCGAAAGGAGGTAACAAACGAGATATGAAAGAGTTGATCTATGTAGTAGCCATATAGCTCGTGATTGGGGCCGGTGAACAGTGAGAAGATTTGGGCCTCGATTTAGCCGACTAACAGGTAGGCATAGTTAGGGCCCATTCATGTACCGATGTCATTCTTCCTTCTGTACATTGTACATATATATACATAGTTAAGTTTGTGTTAATAAATTTAACGTAGACAGCATCAAACAATTCTTTATAAATAATGATGCGGTGAGGAAAAGGCATCATTAGTCAATGTTTAATGCTATTTTAATTATTCCGTATATATACGGTGGACGGCCATATAGCGCTATTTCAGGGTGATTTTCCTTCCTCAGTGACATATACCTTCAGAGGTCGTTTGTAGCTCAGTAGGAACTTTCGTTCCTATGAAGTAATAAGCAAAAATAACATCTGCTGATGTGTGCGAAAGCTTCACCAAAGGCTGGAATTAAATATGTCCAAGTACACGAGACAGCGGAGGTAGAAATAAAGATGTGTACATGAAGTTCTAACATTTGTGTACATGTTTAACACCACTACCTGGCCGCTGGGTGCCGTTAGCGGAATCTTGTCGCTGTTGCAAGGATTCGGGCCATGGCTCTGATCTGAGGATACTTCCCTCCCGCTCCACATCCAGTCTCGGATGCCCTGAAAAAGGGTAATGGGCACTGATTTTTCCCCCTTACTAACTGATGAAATAATAAAGAAATCTATTTATCTATAATTCAAAAGACATCTACATACTATAGGATATTTTGACGAAAATATATTCCAATTCCTAAATAATGTCTCTGAATGCAACATATTGTATTTTAATTAGTTCTTTTCAAATGTACTTGACATTGATTGTCTTGAGCGGGAATGATGTTTACAAAAGTCAACATAGCTAAATTAAGTTCTGAAAGAAACAAATTGATGAAATATGACTAGAAAGTTACATCTCTATTCAATTAGGAGTGTTTACCGAAATAAATTAAATAAACTAGTTCAGTTATTGACAATCTGCTAGCGCGAGGACCAAATGCCAAAGCTGTAATTTCAGTCGGAAAAAAATACTGTCTCCACAAATGCTTCACCAAAAGACGTTTGTAAATAATATATTTCTTGTATCATGGAGAGCGGAGTTTACCAGGTGATACGTTTCGGAGAAGGTAGTTTCGATTTTTGAATCATTTCATTTACAATGATCCATTGTTTCATGTATTAGATTGAGCATAACGGCCACAACAACCTATTTCATTTCCTCCTCTCTCTCTTTCTCTTTTTCTTTATACATACATACATACATACAAATAGACATACATATATATACGTGTATATACGTACACACTAAACAGTAAACAAATTTCACAATCGATCCCAATATAAACACATACATACACACAATTATAAACACACCTACACAGAGTTGTTTACTTGTGAATGTTTGTCCATCGAATTTCTTTGTGGATCATTTGATGATTGCATATGCCAATCCTTGACGCACCGCTTCAGTCGCAGATGGACCATGTACATTTGGTGAGGAATTTAGGTGTAACTTCTGGTCCATGTCTAATTTTTCCACATGTCCTGGTAGTTCTGAGAGCGTTTTTCCACCATACCTTCACTTTCCCTCCAACAGTGAGACTGCCAAAATGACCGGCAGGTGTTGATGTTTTTCACCCATAAAGGCTTAATGTTGTTCCTCATTAAAGTGGTGTTCAGCTGATCTTTGAACCACTTCTTTAGTCCCCCAACCTCGTGTTTGCTGACGGTGTAGTCAGTCATTGATGGTCGTACATGAGAGATGTCCGTGCAATTTCAGCAGATGCCTAAATATTATGTATTTAATGTTGATTCTGTGTCCGTAATTATATTTAGGAAGGTGACTGAAAGAATCTTCTGCAGACAGTGGATATTAAAGATATCCAGGGTCCTAATGTATCGGCTCTTTGTGGTTCATGTCTCGCATTCGTATGAAAGGGGACACAAAGACTACCCCGTAGACGAGGGTTAGGATGGGTGATCCAGTTGGCCATTAACAGCTCAATTTAGATTTCTGAACGTTAACTTTCACGCTTAATCTTTTATAAGCTGTAACGGCAGCTGCAATGGTGTCCCATTGACCTTCCAGAGTGTAAACTACCGACGTGAAGTTATCAGCATGCTTTAGTGCAGCGATCTACTCAGATATGAGCTTGCTGGTTGGCTGCAGCTCTCTGATATTTTCAAGATTATTTTCACGCCTGAATTTAATAGTGACTCATGTCTTCTCTTCCATTCTTCTTAGTAATAATGCTGTTGCACATATAAGGAAGGTATTAAATAGTACAGATCCAGCACGCAGCCATGGAAGCAGGACAGTGTTTGAAAGAGATAGAGTGAGAGTACTGACATGAGGTGACTCAAGGATACGTAGTACACAGTGGGTTGGGTTCAAGTCTGCATATCACTAAACGGTTGAGATGAAGCAATATAAAACATAAGAAATAAAGATAACACTAAAAGCATAACATTTCTAGCGAGTGGTGTGTAAATAAAATACATAGATTTATTAAATATAGAAGTATCAGTAGGTGTTTCGTCTAGTGTAGGAATGTGACAAAACCCTCCGCTCGCCAAAAGTTAGATATTATTAACCTCAAGTAAACTATATCAAACCGAGGCAGAATTGTGTATACGAACGTTGTAAGTTTGGATAGAGAAATACTACAGAAAAAAAATGGAATCTTAACTGAGTCAAAACTCAAAAGGGTTGGGATAGAATAACAGTACAGTTAAAAGAGACTTATAACTGGAAGTAAAAAGAAAAGAAAAGAGAAGAGATGCAGAGTTAGCTTATGGTAAGAAAATGGTATATGAGAAATAATTATTAACGATAGTAGGATCAACACGTGCTTCATTTGGTGTAAAAAAATATGAAGAAGACTTGCATCAGCGTTGGGGGTAGAAAGGACAGTAAAGCATGACTGAAGTCGGTTAATTGTGGACAGTCGTCTGTTGTGACCTACTCACTCCTTTCAGTTGCGCACATGTTTCACCCTAAGCTATGGCCGAAACCAGAGCTCAAACATCTTAACTACGAACTAGATGGTCGAGATGCTGGTGCTGCTGCAATTTACTACTACTACTACTACTACTACTACTACTACTACTACTACTACTACTACTACTACTACTACTACTACTACTACTACTTCTACTACTACTACTACTACTATATATGTGAGTGTGAGTGTGCATGCCCGGTTGTATACACATTTATACACATAACACACGCACATATATATATATATATGAGTGTGCGTGTATGTACATATCCATCAGTCACTAAAAACGTCATCATTTTCACACAGCAATCACCGTAAAACAGAGCCTAGTTTGAAGATAGGATTAAGAAACCACAAAAGACAAACAGATTTCCCAAACAATTTAATTTTATTATTCCTTCAGAGAAATGTGGTAATCTTTCTTAAATGACTTCCAGTAAACATACATTTTTCACATATATTCAGGAACACTCTCAATACTGACAGAAATGTCGTCTATTCATGATTTGTTAAGTACAAGCATTAATAATCTGAATGAGAGAAAAAACGATTAAAAAAATAGCATCGAATAAATAATTACATAAATAAATGAAGAATTGAAAATATAAAAATATTTCTAAATGTAAATTACATTTATCAATAAAGGCCTCAACTCTACGTGACAAGCATTAACTATTAGCTCAGTGAGTTTTAGACAGGATGAAGTGTGCTGGAAGTAATCTCCATTCTTTCATCAGAAGAGTCTTACTAAAGCTAATATAAAATAATCTTTACAACACTGTTGTCATATTTAAATGAAGGGGAAAAGAAGAAAACAAGAACATAAAAAAAACATAAAACTTAAATCGCTTAAGTATTTCATTTGCCATTTCTATATTTCCTATATCATACTCAACCCATGTAATTTACTAATCGATTCGATGCTTCACTGAGTGTCCTAAAAATTAGCCGTTTGTATTATAATAAAAGAGATTTGCTTTAAACATAAGTGCATGTGGATGTACGTGTGCGTGTGTGAGTCCGTACAAACAACATTTCTATATTTATTTTCTTCATTTTATTTTCTGAGAGAAAATATTCACATCAATCACATAATAGAATTTGAAAGTTATGCTAATAAGCGCTGGAGGAGATATTGCCGAGTTATTTTGTTATGTACACTTGGTTTCATGATTTGTTATTATGCAGTGATATTTTGTTTGTCTGTTTATCTGAAGTTAATAGATGTTCCTCTATTCCATGCTAGAAAGGTTGTTTCTTACCTTATCCAATTAAAATTGGCATTTGTCATTACAGATGAAAACGAGGAGAACCTCAAGATGAGTTTCATAAACTGTCATGCAAAACAGTTTTCATGTAAACATAGAAGAATGAAATCAGATATTAACCGATTAAGGTGTTCAGTTTTAACCGAGGACGTTTTTTCTTGCTACATATCAACGGAAAGTTAACGTTGCGAAAGCTTTCCATTACAGGTAGGTATTTGACTAACGCCAGACAAGTGAAATATATAACTAATTTAAGAAACTGGAAGGGTGAAGTAAATAAGATATATCGTACAACACTCCTATATATTCTTCTATCCTCTACACACAAATACTCTACCAACCTCACACACTCATATACTCACACACGCACAAACACTCACATGTATATATGATATAAAATTACTTAAACGAAAAGACACGTGAAAAATAAAGCAAGGCGTACATATTAAAATAAATATATACACATTCTGTATATTTTCCCTGTATTCTAGATCCATATTCTAGCGGAGATATGTACATATAATATACAAATACACAACGTCGACATCATCAGACAACGAGAGGTTAGTACAGGAATGTTACAGGTTTCATGCATGCTTGTGTTGCCACACATTAGAGCCAGAATTGTTCATGATTAGAATTGTTATAAACCGAAATACGTTTCCCTCTAAGTGTAAAAATCATTAAAGTAAAGTACTATACCTTCCTAATTCAACATTACATTTTAAAATTCAGAAGGTGTCTATTATAATAGTAGTAGGATTACATATTTCGTAAATATAACATGAATATTTCTTCGTGCAACATTTAGCGAATGGTTAAATGAAATAGCATAATTCAATTTTAGAGCGATAATACAATGTAATAATATATAACATGACATAAACGAAATGACATTACAAAGTATACACATTAAAATAAATATATAGTTCTATCTGTGTATCATACTTAACGTATATACACCCGTTGATATAGCTTCAGTTGTAAAATATCCGAGAGAAATTCTCTACAAGATGTGTTGTGTTAAAAAAACATGATTATATGTCAGAATGAGGAGACAATTCTGACATATAATCATGTGATTTTAACACAACAAATCTTGTAGATAATTTCTCTCGGATATTTTACAGCTGAAGCCATATCAACGTTAAGTATGATACACAGATAGATATTTTTAATTAACGCTGTTTCAATTGCCCTCACCGTAAATATATAGTTATTTTAGAAGCATGGATCTATGTCCAGGGAAAATATATACAATATGTTTATATTTATTTTCACGTATCCTTTCGTTTAATCCATTATATATATAAATATATTATATTATCTCTCTGATATGGATTATTCTATTTCATTGAGCTATTTTCTAAATATTGCAATAAATATTCTCGTTATATTTACAAAATATTTGTTTCTATTACTATTATAAAAGCTTCCTTCTTAGTTTTAATATTTTACGTTAAACCCCAAAAGTATGGCAACTGAGAATTCTCTAAGACTGCTGTGAATTCTGATATAGTGATGGGAGAACAACTGTAGCATGCTATAGTAACGTTTGGTTGAAAGACCATCTAGTGCTGGTGACCTGGGTTTGAACAGCTGGATATACTGACTGCTACTTAAGAAACTGAATCAGATTTTCTCACCACTCCCCACATCTGCCACCGTGATTTGCAGCAGGAATTTGTGGTAGGCCTCCAGTCCGTCACTCATCACGAATGGTACGATAAATTGCTGTTGAAAGAGTCGCATTCATCCGCTTACATTCGTATATTGTGCTCATTTCGTGGTCCGTCAAAGATTGTATCATGAAACGGCTTCCACGACGTGCGTCTGCCATAAGAATCTATCGTATAGCTTTAGTACGTGCTTTAGGTTGGACAACGCAGTCTTCGTTTTTAGCTTCACAAAAATGCTCATGTTCAGTTGCCGTCGCTACCATTTCAGCCACACAATCCTTTCTAACAGCCTCTTCTAAATTAGCTATTAGCTCCCCTCCCTGTCAAATATCTTCTATTGTTAAGTCTTTAATAGGCTGTCCCATTTCTACTCTAATGTTCCTTATCAATCCCACGCACTATCTGTTGTTTATAATAAGCACACATCAATTATTAAGGAAAACACATGAAGAACGGATAGGGTAACCAACCTACGCACGGGTGAAGATGCACCAGCTAAGTTGGGCCATATTACACCATGATATTGGTATCCTACCATAAAGTCCAACACTTCTCATCGTGATATCTAACAGGCACGGATGAAGAGCTGGAAAAAATAGTTTATGACATATTTTAAGAGGCAGAGCATGGACGTAATCCCTAAAACTACAGGACTTTAACATGCTTGCCCACGGCTTGCAAAGACGTAACTGCGATAATATCGCAGAGGATTAATAATTACCTGGAAACAAAAACCAACGCACTTCTAGATGTACAGAGGCGATGTTACAAAGGCTCACACGGTTGTAAAAATCAATTACTTATCAACAAAGCAGAACGAATTGTCTGAGGATGGCCTAGATTAACTACATGAAGGCTTTTGATCGTGCCCCGAAGACGTTGATTTTGGATACATTAGCCATGAAAAAGGTAGCACCCATATTTTGCAGGTATATATGCGACATCAACATCTCATGTATAAACAGCAAAGAAATCTGCAGATGCAATCAACGAGGAATTATGAAGATGGATCCATCCTCATTATAAGAGGAATATTCCAAAAGGACTCCAACTCTCATATCCTGTTCTGCCTGCAGATAACATCGTTAACCAACATGTTGAAACAGATTGGAATCTGATCGAAATTCAACGACAGAACAATCAACTATCCTTTGTATATGAATGACCTGAGGCTGTACGCTTTAGAAGATAAACAACTGACAGCGTCATCACAGATAGGTACTCACACATATTTACGATGAGAACTGATATGAAATTCGGTTTAGAAACATGCACCAAGTAAACGTAAAGAGATGTACATTATAAACACCACTTATATCATGTTAGATACAGAAACAGAGATAAGATAATTATAACAAATAGAGGCTTACAAATGCTTAGATATTCATGAACTGGATACAGTGAAATACACACGAATATAATAAATGTTGTGGAAGAGGTATTATAGACGCATTAATACTTAAAACAAACACAGCTAAATCTTAGAATACGGTAATACGTGGCTATATTCTAGCTGTTCCAGGAATAAATTATAGTTATAGTATTCTCAACTGGACTCTAAGAGAATTATCAAGATTAGACAGAAAAACATGAGAAATAGTTACGTAATTTAGTACCACCCGAACTCTGCCGTAGAAATATTATATTTGCAATATTATATATTATATATACAGGTAGGTAGATCATTTTCTGAAACTAGACAATTATAAAATATTTATAGCAGGACTTCAGAAATATCTGTTAAAGAATCAAGGGAAACTAATACAAATATCTACAACACTTGTCCAATAAATGTAACAAATATAAAGACGAAGCAGCATGGTAATATAAAATTGTTAGAATGGAGAAACCACAACAGAATGTATCAAATATCACTGAAGACTAAGCTGAAAATGGGACTACAGAATGTCGTGATAAGATAATGGTAAAACAAATTCCTACATTACGAATACATTACAAAACTGAATAAAGGAGTGGTGCATAAATAAATCCCTCAGCACCGGCAGAGAATAACTAATCTCAAAGCTGAGATCGTAGGATTTGTTATTGTGGTAGAAGAACCATACCTCCCATCAGAAACTACACCAATCATGTAATGAAGGAGAATAATAAAATGTTAATGAAGAATATGTAGAAGCTGGGAAGAAAGAACCAATCACATTGTTTCTAGTTGCCCAGTATTAGTGGGTATTATTTCTAGTTGTCCAGGATTAGTGAGCCTTGTTTCTAGTTGCCCAGGGTTAGTGATGGGGAAGAGCGATGACGTTCTTGGATAAACTCTGGGCGTCGACAAGAATCAACTGGTTGGTCTGTTCCGGAGAACGTCAGTCCGATAAACTCTTCAGGCACGGAAGTGCCGTCAGGTGAGCCTGTTCGAGATGTGATCAGAGCGACGAAACCGTCCTGAATAATAATAATAATAATAATAATAATAATAATAATAATAATAATAATAATAATAATAATAATAATAATAATA
>JAOPJM010000754.1:2045647-2060556 GCA_027124095.1 Muusoctopus leioderma | reverse complement strand
TAAAAGGAGTGAAAAAAGGGGAGAAATAAAAGAAATTAAGAAGAGAGAAAAAATAAACAAAAATCTTATATATATATATATATATATATATATAGATATATATATATATATATATACAGATATATAAATGTATATGTATATATAGATGCAAACATACATACATTCATGCATACATACATGAATACTCTTGCGTATTTTATCCTTTGATATTAAATGAACATCGATTTTTACAAGAGTATCAAATGCTTTAGTGTGAAACACAAGGGTATTTTTAAGACTACATAAGGTTTAATGCCCAAGTCATCTTGGCTCAGGAATAAAGGTATTTATCCAATAAAGATAGGCAATATTCAGGTCTGAAAACGTGAAGTTCGAATTGTCTGACTGAATAAATATATGTTGGATAAATACCTTTATTCCTAAGCCACGATGACTTTGGCATGAAACCTTAGGTAGTTTTGAAAATACCCTTGTGTTTTACACTAAAACACACACATAAACACACACAGAAACACACACACACACACACACACACACCCACCCACACACACACACACACACACACACACACACACACACACATATATATATATATATGCATGTATATATATATATTTATGTATGTATACACACACACGCACACACATACACGCTCAAATACACACATACATATTCAATGTGAAATAGCTCAGCTGGAAATTGGCCCGGTATCATGTGTCATTTATTGCGAAGTGACGAAGTCAAAATATGATTTCATAGTATGCATAAAAATACAAAAAATAAACACTGTTTGAGGTGCACTTCTTTGGCAAACGATTTGACTTGTGATGTCATGATTTGACTAAAGCTATTCCCTCACGGTCAAGTCATAGTAACTATTAAAATCTCGCACGTTCCTTGACATATTCACATTTTGTTTTAATATTATTGTATAATAAAATTATGTTATAAGAAATCAAAGACGTTGGTCATATATATACGAATATTTTACTGACACTCTACTTCCCTGTAAATTAATAAATATTTGTTGAAAAGTTCAAACGGCGATACGAACGAGTAATAAAATAGACATCACAGTGTAATTCAGTCTCTGCTGCATAGCGGTTATATTTGCTAATGTTTAAACCTGTTTACTAACGGTGAGTAATTGCAGTGTTTATCATGCATAACTTTGATTTGGGTTGAACTTTCGCTGAACCTTAATAATTTAATATCCGGTCGAAATATTAAAATATTCATATTGTACTGCCATATTGAAATATTAAAATACTGAAATCCTGAAAATCTTGTTAAGAATTAACTTCAGGGTATTTCAGTTGATTAACTGAAGATGCTAATACTTCATAGACACTTGGCAAGAGAAAGTTTCCTGCGTTATTTCATATTTTCCTTTTGTTCAATATCAACATATGCTTATTGCTTAACGAATCATCTTTATGGATAATTACATTTTGTTTATTGAACACATTTCAAAATGTTCCTGAATTTGAAAGTTTATATTAAGTTTTTAAATATTTAAATAGCTCTTTAACTGCATGAGGCAACGTATTAAACACTTCCTCTATTTACACACACACACACACACACACACACACACACACACACACACCACACCACACACAGAAACACACACACACACACACTACACACACGCACACATAAGCACACATATTATATAAAAGAGTTATATGAACGTGCGCGTTTGCATAACAATTTCTCATTGTCAATATTTCTTTATTTCTTTTCTCTATTAGCAAAAATACCCAAAATAAAGCATCCTCATTTTAGAAACAAAAACATTACAAAATAGCTAAATAGAATTAAATTAAAAACCATTATATTATATTGACTGGAAATAATTTCTTATATACTATCATAAAATTGTTCTCCGTTTTTAATAATTTCCCAAACAAATCAATTTATCTCTGAATATGGTTTAAGATATTGGAGAGATTAGAAAATTACCATTGCAATGAAGATGGAAGATGATAAATTCGTGCAACTACGAACAAGAAAGCATAGAAATATAACTTTGCAAGATTGATCGTAATTTTAGATAGAACTCTATGGGAGATAAAAATTAATTCATTGAAATATGTTTTAAGTGGCTGTTTGAATATGTGTCCATATTTTAGAAATATTCGTTCGTCAAGAGATAAAATGAATGATATTTCTTTCCACACGTTTAACTATCTCACTTTAATTCCAGTTTGTTGTTAATTTACTTATTTATTGAGAGATGCATGAAAAGGACAGTCCCCATTTCCCACGCAAGAAATGAATATGGTCGTTATCCTTTGTGGAATACTTTGAAGAGTCGTGAAATATGATGCCCTTCACACGATATATCACTTTACTGCCTATAAAACTTAACTACTCTAATACATGTGAAGTAGACGTCAATACAAACCTTCTGATATCTAATTTCATTCAAAATAAGGGAGGTAAATTGTACGCTGAAATATGTAACGGCTTTAATTCATTTTTAAAAAAATTAAATGGCTGAAAAAGTAAATCTATAGTGTGGCATCATTGTGCAATTTCATATTAAAGACATTATTGTTAACGTAAATAATATGTACTAATTCACCGAGTCTTCGGCAAAGAAAGACGAAAAAGAGATATGTGTATATATTAATCTAACACAAACTAAACATGTGTCTCATATTTTACATCCTCCTAAACTTATGATATAGAATAATTGGCCTTTCGTACAGGTTTAACTTTAGTACTTTAAGGGTGCGTGGAATCTATCAGTAAAAATAGGATATCAGACTACAACATTTGATTATTTGTGATACTCAATATTTTGCTGTTAAATTAGCTCGTACTACAGACTGCAATCCATCATTCGGCGATGAAGACGTATCTTCAATAAATATTGTCCATATGCATGTGAAAGAAAATCAATGGTATTACACGGAGATGGCAATCCAGATGGATGAAATTCTGGAAACGACTATTATGCAAACAAATTATTATGGATGCAAAAGATCAAACGCTCTAGAAGTGATAGCATTTGGAGTGACGTTTTGATGGATCGGTAATAGAATGGTAGAATATGACATGATCTTAGAAGATGAAACACTAGGTCAGTAGTTAGGGACTTAACATTTGAAGACTTTATTTCGTGGACAATTAACGTGATTTTCAAATATATATCTGGATATCCGCATCTGGATCTGTAAAATGTCCTCTGGGTGTATTTGTGGAATGAAATATAATTATCAATTTGCTATGCTGTTTTATGTTGCACTGTAATTAGACTGTTAAAACAGCACCCAATTTCTTTCTCCTGTTTTTAAAGAAACCTTATCAGATCATGATAATTAGGAACAATATAAAGTATTTTGCATCAAAGGAAATTCTGTGAAGCGTCATAATTCTTTCATTTCTTCAAAGTTAGTTTATCTAAAGGATTTATTCTGAACAATTCGTGATGCTGTAACCAACTATTTTCACGCATAATTTCGGAAACCTCCACTTTATAAAATTCATTGTTCTTCAATGAAGCACACTGTTTATTCTGAAGTACTTTATAATCTTTGCTATTATATTTCTTTCGGAATGACTACTGATACTTCTTGTGTTAAATCGTCAGGAAAGGTTGAAACTATAATATGACCACAGTTATTTTATGCATGTTAATTTGTTGCTGACAAACAGCAGAGAGCCAGAATGTATTGACTAAGGATTAGCTGCATCTAATTCTCTATCTTATTCTTCTGATTTCCAATTCAACTGAAGCCCACTTTGGTTTTGTACTCTATGACCTATATTATATTATCTAGAAGGCCAACTACGTGCCGAAACAGACGTAAACGTAAAACATATCAGAGAGAACTACAAAAAGATGAGTGGCTGTATAAAGTCAATGCATCGTGTGTAAAGGAAAGGAAGAGATACCGACCTTTCGGAGAGTTTGTCTTTATCGAGATAGATAGAAGAGGCAAAATCTTGTAGAAAGAAGAAAACGTTCGTGTGTTATAGAAGACACAGTCTGGGGAATAATGGAGGAACGCAAGTAAGTGAGAGTAGAAGGTTTTTAGCTGAGATGACGGAGTAGGGGGGGGGACTAATATAGGATATGCACTGAAATAATTAAACATGGGAGAGCTTGTAGTGACTGAGTGTGTATGTGTGTTTAATAGTTGTTAACTGCTTGAGATGGTGTGTGTGACTATGTAAGTTTGGAATGTGTGAAATTAAATGTTGCAGATGTGTATGAATGAGGGTTTGCGCATGCGTGTATGTTTGGGGGAATAGGGACTTAAGTGTATGAGAGTTTGTGTTTGAAACTGTGTATCTGTGTATTTTGTTCAAGTGCGGAGAGTGCGTGTGAGGAGAGTGGGGGCATAGATGTAAAGGTAGCGATGGGGTGTGCATGACATAATAGTGTAGTCGCTTGCAAAGGAAATATTGACGTAATAGAATGGTATAATATAGACATAAAAATAAGTAAAGGCATAATATGAGGCCGCTTATATTGATGTTATAGTATGCATATCTTAAGTAAGGCATCGTAATGCATGGGTATGGTGCAAATGGGTGGAAAAGTAGTTGTGTATTCAGCATGTGCTTGCGTTTGTCAGTGTGTGATAGAAGAAATTTAGCGGGAACATAGGTGGTTGTTGATACCTTGGGGTGGGCTGTGTCCAAGCGGAAAATTAACTGATATTCGCAACAGAAACGGGAAAATGGAAACGCTGTGTTGTTGTGTGAGAGAGCAAAGAGCAAGATTAAGGTGGATGTTACCAGGAGATTTTAAGAGGCGAGCCATATGTTTGAGTGATCGGGTGCTATTTCAGACAATATCAAAAGACTACATAAAATGCATGTACTGCCTGAAAATATAAATCAATGTACTCATCCTTTTACAATATTTTATCATTTCAATGAAACTTTCTACTTTCCAAGCAAGCCAAAACATCCATAAATGAAACCTAGGCTTACTCTGAGGCGATGCGTTCAATATTGTCCCTAACAGTCGGAATATTTCATTAATTTGTATATTCATTACATTTTGACACATTAATGTAAAATACCATATGATGGATGATGGTATTTATTATAATTGCTGACATTATAATGGTATATTTTTACAATTAAGATAGAATAGATAAAAGTGAAAAACCCAACGACGCTGCACTTCCTGTTTTCAATAAGGAGAATTTAATCTTGTAAAAGTAATAAATACTGACGGTAGGAAATTGATTTTGGTCTGTGACTATTATTGTTTTTGTTTCAGTCAATATTATGGTGGTTTCATTTTAGTTATTGAAAGATGTTGTAGAATATTATGAAGAAACGGATAAATATCTGTGAGTTTGTGTATTTAGAGTCCTAAGGTTCGAGATCCTGTTAGGAATGTATGTGATATTCCTTCTTGGTCCTTCTAGGAAATATCGATTTATTTTCTTCGTTAAGAGCAATTTCAGAGGGTTTATATATACTAAAAGAATAATTAAAAAAACAAATATCAAATGTTAGCCGTGTGTTTGTGTCCGTATGTCAAATGTATGTGTACATGTGTGCTGATTATATGAAGAATTTAGATTGTGAAGATTTGTGGTATATATCTTGCTTAAAGTATTCATCCAGAAAGTTTGCCATGGTGTGTCTTTTCTTCATTCCCCATATTGCGAATATCTGCTGTATGTATCCCCCTTCTTTGTATTGCTGTACTGTATGATGGGAAGATATTTGTTTTTCATACGCAGCGAATAAGAAGCCCTTGATCCCACTTTAGAATGTTAAATTAGTGATGCGGCATAAAATGTATTACCCGAATCAATTTATCTCGAAAATGTTAAGTATTGATAACAAAACAACTTTTATTCTTTGGTTTATATACTACCTAAATGGTGTTATTGACTCTTAACATCATGTAGGACCCAGTTCCACACGGTCATCAAATTGATATGGATAATTGAACTTTATATATGGTGAAAGTGAACTATGTCTGTGTGAAAACACCTCAAGCACCTGTGTTTCTTACCTGTAAATTTCATAATAAATAAGCTGCAAACAAACCCCGTTTTTGGGAATGTTCTGCTCAATAATTACAGGACTTAGAACATTTTTCTACAGGATGTTAAGAGTTAATGGTGTTTTTTTTGTTTTGCCTTTCAGCAACTGTACCTTGAACGCAGACAACATGTTCCTGAAAATCATTTTGAAGATTTGGAAATATATATTTTTACTAATAATTATCTATGCATTGGCCAAGAAATTGGCCAATTGTTTTATATCTAGTATAATTTATCAACTTGGGTGATCAGATTATTTACCTTATGTGAGCTGTTTAAATGTTTCAACTCGTCTTTCATACATTATTAAATATCTTTGCCAGCACTTCATGATAACTCCATTGGTAGTTTAATTAGAATGTAGAAGGTATAACAGGACCCTTTCCATATATCTTCCCATAAATCTATTTCTTCTTCGCTGGAACATTGCCTACTTATATTACATTCTTACTCTCAGCATTTTTCATTAAGATGGATATTAACTAATATACTTTCTTCGTAATTGATAAGCTATATTTTACCTGTGAAACTTCTGTCTATGCATATTATTGTTATCGTTATTGATGTTATCGTTATTGCTGTTTTTGTTTGTTGCTGTTAGTATTATTATTATTATTATTATTATTGGCCTTTTGTCCAGAGGAGAGGGTGAAAGAAAGAAAACTTCCACTTCTGCCAAAATCACAAATACAACAGCAACAACACCAGCAGCAACAGCAGCAGCAGGAGCTGGCAATCACAACATTAGCAACAACTTTAACTGCAATACCAAAAAGCAGCAACACCAAAAACAACAGCATCGAAAACAGCAGCACTAAGAACAGAAGTAGCAATCACGACAGTAGCGGAACCAAGCAATAACAGAAACAGGAATCTCATGACAGCAACGTCAGGCTCAACCTCTCAAAATTATCCTAGTCTACACGAAGTTTTGTATAACAAACAGATAGATAGCCAGGGGAGTACTTAGCAACACTTGCATTTGAGAAACCGTCTCCCACAGGTGGACAATATCTGTTGTGAGAATTGATTTAGACAGGGTTTGAAACTATAAAGGTCCTACCATTGACAACATTCACAGGATAAGTTCAGTATAAGAACATCTTCAACACATCCTCTTAATTCATTCAGACGAAGTGCCTAGATTGTTTCTTACTGGTAACACAACAATGACCCCCCAAAGGGAAGATCAACAGATGAGCAACCTAACTATTGCGTAATCACTTTCATGTCGGTAATATCTAAACTGCTCTCCGAACTTACCATCCAACAAGATAATTGAACTTTTACAAAAGATCATAAAGTAGATAATAATTTTTGCTGAGCAGAAGGGGTACATGCCCACGTCATTCACGGTAATCGACTTGCTCAGTGTTAGAATATCAGTGAAATGTAATATGCCATGGAAAGAAGAATATTGAATATTATGTTGAAAGATACATTTAGATGTGTAGATATCAGAAGGAAGACAGGAGGACGTAGGCATATACTTAGAAAATAGCAAAAGCAAAGTGGAGCTGGGCATAACATTTAGCCAGAACTGGGGGTTAATAGATGGTCGAAAAGAATCACGGAATATATTCCAAGAGTGAGATTGATAAGGAGGGGCTGATAGAAAAGGAGATGGCGGAACGACATCGAAGAATACATCATAGCAATAAGGGGAGGAAAAAGAACGGTTTAAACAAGAATGGCAATGGAGAGGAGGAGGTGAAAGAGGCGTGAAAATGGATACATCCAACAGTGGACTGCTGTATCCTAAGAGAAAGAAAGAAAGACAAAAGGTCTGGTCCAGCAGACGTATGATCAACATCCTATCAATCGTCTTGCAGACATAACTTATCTGGGACTACATTATACAATGTGGACTTCTGTTTAAAAGATGGTACGATTTGACTTGAGGGTATTTGGCTGCTGTTTCGGTATTTTACTTAGATTTTCGTATTTCCCACACTCATATTGCGGATTAAATATATATATATATATATATATATATATATATATAAACGTTATGCAAGTACATTTGCATTATTTGCCTATATTGTAGCTTATTTAATCCCCTGTACAAACAAATCAAACTATGTAAATCGTTTATATTTCCAATGTTCAATTATACACAGGCCCGTTTATAGAAACTATTTCAACTATTAAAACAATATAAATGTGTTCACACATTAAAACAAATCATATAAATCTACATATGGTCTGACATAAAATCAAATGGTTACACGAAAATATATAACAAAATAATTAGACATAACGTATTTGATAGCGAAACGATCAAATATAAGCAGTGCAGGTAAAAAAAGCAATATTGCATAGGTAAAGACATTCTAGTAGTTAGTAATTTTAGAAATAACGTGAAATATTGTTTTGCATTTTTCTTTTTTGCATAAAATATTTACATTCTTACAGTAACTAATAGTTTCTTCATAGGTGATTGCCAAAAATGGAGCATTCAGCATGGTATATTTTACAATGCTGTTACAATTGTGCTTTTATACAACCATTCACCCACATACGCACACACACATACTCCCACATACATACACACACAAACACACACACACATATACATGTTTATGAGCGTTTGTCTATGTCGTGTACACGTATTTGAACGGATTATATATATATATATATATATATGTAAATTATCTGTATTTTTGTATATGTGTGTGTGTGTATATGCGCTTCCTTACATGTATATATATGTATGTATCAGTGATTTAAATCTATATTTGTCATTTCAAAAAATGTTAGTTTGATATGCCAGTATATTCGAGAAATTTGCACAAATAAACGAATAAATGTTTTTCCTTTCGAAAATTATACTTTAAACAAGAGAAATGTTTCATACCACACGTAAAAAAACATTACATCTATAACTAAATGCATTATTTGTACGCCTTTGAATATCATTAAGATCGGAATTGTGGCAAAACAGTTATTTTAGAAGCAAACTTTCATAAATTGCACATAATCATTGGTAGAATTCTTTCGATCAGTAATAAATAAATCAATAATGAAAGAAACGTATAAACAAGTGAAGCTACGAAGTAGGAAAAAAAACAACCAACTCGTATTGAAGCCTAGTGTAAGAGATGGCAAACAAATTTCTCTAATTTATAATTTTAAAAACACATGGTTTCTAATGTATATAATTACTATTAAACATTACGTATGATTTAAGTTGTAAAACAAGCGACAACGCATATTAATAACAAAACGTGAAGAAATATTATATATTTACGTAATATGAACAGAAATTGAGAATAACACATCACTATAGGTGCCCTGTTAAATGGTTGAATATTTTCGTTTGTTTTAAATTAATATTAGAGTTATTGTCTTTATATTAAGTCCATAGCGCCGTTATAAACGTTCCGAATATATATTTTAATGTATTTAAATATCATAGGGGCTTCACCCCAACTAGGATTGATAAAAGTCAAATATAACCCATTACAACAGCTGAATCGACTCAACCGCTTGAATCGAATACACCACTTCTCTGAAAATGTGTGACCTTACAATATAATCAACGATAATATCATCATCATTCAAGTTCAACATTAATAAACGTTAGTAGAATCGGTAGGGCATCGGGCATAATACCTGCGGTATTTGTTCCGTCTCTTTACCGTCTGAGTTCAAATCCTGCTGATGGCATAGACCCTTGTTTAAATACTAAATCAGTATTGATTGTTTCTACTGTTATATAGAGCATGCGCATGTGCCTTTTGTTATTTTACATGGTGAATATGTTTAGCATGTGATGTGTGATTGGCGTAATGTATGTGTGTCGTATGATAATTGTGTAGAGTATGTGGTGTGTGGTTTGTGTAGAATTAATGGGTTGCAGCTGTGTAGAATGTGAGCTGTGTGAGTTGTTGGTTTTATACGTCGGGTATCGGATATGTAGGAGTGTGTGTTGTGTTATTTTACTGAGTATTGATCGTGTAGAGTGTATATTATGTGAGTTGTGTTCCTTTATTGGGAGGTAATTGTATAGTGTATGATTTGTGTACAGAATATACTGATTAAGTAGTGCCATTGAACTGGAAGTGTCTGTCGGTATTTCATAATACTGGTATGTTTTCCAGTGTATGGAAGCCCGTACTCTGCTTTGCTTGTAGATTATATTTTCTCCTGGCTAAAACTGGGCAGCCAGAGACAATGTATTGAAAAATTACTTGCCCACATCCACTTATTCTGCAGTTACTTAATGTAATCGATTTCATGAAATGCTTTTGGTAGTTTCCAGTTGGGGACTTTGATCCTGTACCGCTATAAAAATACCTTCCATCTTAGTTTTGTGTTTTGCTCTTCTCAGACTGTATCACGATTATTTGTTATATATTTACCCCCTATTTAATATATTCAGATATTGACCATTTAGCGAGTTTTCTTTACATCGTTTTAGCATTACATTCTGTAGCACCATTTTTATCTTAGTTTCAGTCTTCTTAAAATGTATGTAGTTGTGTCTTCTTTCTCTCTACTTCCGCCAGGCATGTGTGCTACTGTTTTGTAATTGTTGGCTTCCTTGAAGCTATAAAACAATTTTTTTTGATTTTTAGCTTTGTTTTATTTTATAGCTTTTTGTATTAGTTTTCCAATATTCTAACTAGGTACTTTTGTAGTCATATAAAGGATATTTTATAATATAATAGATTCCTAGTTGCATGGTAAATATTACATTAATACTTAAAACAGAGCTAAACGCCAAGAAAATATTGTAATATACATCAACATTTTAGCTGACCCACTAATAAATTATATTTATAATATACTCAATTGAATATGAATTAGGAAGTCTAGACAAAAAGAAAAGAATCCCAATCCGGTTCAATTTAACATGTTGGTGGAAGTTACTAAGATCACGCAGAAAAGAAGTGCAAAAAGGGATCATCTTGGAATATTCCCTTCTGACAGAGATGGTGTTATTTTAAATTATTCTTTCTTTTGCGTTTACAGAATTGTTTGCTATTTCCTCATGACATGTTTCCTGCCTCTTAGTCTTAGTCTTAGATCTTCCCGCGCACAAGGCAGCAAGCTTACTCCAGCATGGTCGATCTGCCGCAGTTTTCTACGCACATGTTCAACTGGTTCCTATGGGTATGAGGCCCCTCTTTGAATGTTTCGCGCCAGGTGCTCTTGGGCCCGCCCCTTCTCCGCTTTCTCTTCTTCTGTCTCCATCCAGAACATTGCAGTCCTTGCATGCCGAGTGGCTGGCAGGTGCACAATGTGACCCACCAAGCAAAACTGACGCAGCGCCACTGTGTTTTGCAGCGGCTGGAACTTGGTTCGCAAATTAATTTCTTCATTCGTGATTTTGTCTTTCCAGGTGACCTTGAGGATCTTCCATAGGCAGTGTTGATGGAAAGTGTCCAGGTGACCTTGAGGATCTTCCGTAGACAGCGTTGATGGAAAGTGTCCAGCTTATTAGCAACCTTTGTTGTCATCTCCCATGTTTCACTGCCATACAGAACTGTTGGGAAAACTACTGCACTATAGAGTTTCATGTACCTGCGTAATATCCGATCCGTGCTACATTAAACATGGCTAATGTTTCCAGGATCCCCGTGTGGGGAACTGTTAAAAGTATTTTGGTTATCAAATAATGCTACTTTATGTCTGCTGTGTATATTTGCAAGTCCTGGTGTTAGACAAGATGTCCCCTTCCGTGTGTGAACTATTTTATCAGGAATGCTTAAACCCGTCTTAATAATTTCCATAATACATTTATCTAAATTGGATTTTTTCCACAGAATAATGTTTCTACATCAAATCAATAAACTATTTTTTTACTGTGAATTATCTTGCTCCACTATTTCATATCAACCCTTTTTATTAAACATAGCTCACGTCTGCCAGACTTTTTTCTATGCAACGTCTCCTACTTTCATATATTTAAATGCCTGATTTGTTTCACCTCCTTCCCTAGATATGGTTTATATCAACAGCATACGTATTATGTATGTATTTATTTCAATAACCGTTTTCCTCATTCCTGTCATAATGTGATTCTCAGCATAATGTATCTAGTGATTATACGGGTTGCCATACTTTTTTATGGATGTGTTGTATTCTCATAAACGTTTTTTATGCGCATTTGTGTTTTATCTTAATCCAAGTATTTAATAGAAATATGTATGCTGTAAAAATGTGCAATCAAATAATTCGAGGACGTTTGTACTCCATAGCAAACAATAAGCTTTTTTACTGAATTGAAAATAGTGGTGATCTTCTCATTGATATATATTCCTCAGCGACTTTAGCTATTGCTTTATTTGTGTGCATTCACTTAGCTTCTATAGAAGGGATATAGATAAATAATTTAGGGTGCGTATTACTTATACTGAGAAATAGAAATGTTGTGTCTGGCTCGTATTTTGCCATTACATCTGACAGGAAATGTACACTACTAATAATCACAAAGTATTGGTAAATTCTCTCTTGGAATATTCCTATACCAATAGTGATGGTGTTCGTTTTTATATAATGCCTTATTTAGTATCTGCAGAATTGTTTGCTATTTACTCATGAGGCGTTTAATGTAGATGATTAGTAATGGTGCTACCTTACTCATGGCTAATGTTTCTAGAATTCACAAGTGAGGAACGCTGTCAATATAATAAAGTAATTATTAATGTAATTAAGGAAAGAAAGGTGGTAAAGATGGTAGAACTGACAGCCTCCTCAGGAAAGAGAGACGATACAGTGAGTTGGTTGAACTCAACGAAAACAATGGATGGGAGGCATTTTGCCTTCCTGTAGAGATAGGTGTTAGAGGATTTGTTGGAACAAGGGTTCACTCGGTGATCAGGAGCCTTGGACTAGCTGCGAAGGAAAGAAAAGTTATTGCCAAAACATTGTCAGAAGCCGCTAAGAAGGCGAGTCATTACATATGGCTCAAGAGAGAAGACGAGTGGTGCGGCAAGATTGAGCGTTGAGGATGACAGAGACATCTGGCTCAGAGTAACAACATCTGGCTCACGAGAGAAGACGAGTGGTGCGACAAGATTGAGCGTTGAGGATGACAGAGACATCTGGCTCAGAGTCACAACATCTGGCTCAACTAAGCTCCTGTTGTTGTGCGGGATTTTTGGCGGCTACATCGGTGGGTGGCCCCAGGTAGTTCTAGTATCGTGGTGGGAGGGGCGGAATCACCAACAGAGCTACTTCACCGCCTGATGAGACATCGACTCCTTCATTCGGAGACGGAGTACAGCATTACCCTTAGTACACAAGTGTTTACCCCACGTGTAATATATTATAATGATTATTTAGGTGCAGATACCAGTGTGTCTACAGTTGGATAGCAGCGGCAGTTAAGCAACCTCTATTGAATGCAAATTGAGATATATAAAACTCTGTCAAGAAGCAGATATAAGAGAACTATTTACTTACAAAACAGGGAATTAAAAGAGGCAATTGTTACTGCTGTTTATCTCTAGGTCATCCATGATCTAGAAGACCTATGATTAATGTAGTTTCAATCGTGAAGGAATCGTCTTTTCTTGAGACATAGTGCATTTAAGAGAGCAGAGTATGAATTGAGTGAGATGTGGGTGCTATTTCTAGCTGCACAAGTGACTACGTAGAGGCTCAAACAGTAACTCAAAAAGGGGTAATTTTTGGCGGTAAGTATTATGATGTATTCGATTTTCAGTGGACAGAGAGTAAAGGAAGCGAATTGAAAAGGCCTATGTGTCATCTGTAATCATTACCACTATCTGAATTACAGCCCCAATATAATTGTGGTTTATAATTTGCAAGGTTTAGTGATATTTTAATTGAAACATTTTCCCTTGTTCGTGTACTTCCATTGGTTTCAGGTAATCAGTAACAACCACTAAAATTGGCTAAATAAAATCTACCGTCGTTCTGAACCATTTTAAAACACAGGAACACACACACGGAAACAGACTAATGTTGTTCCTCTAAACGGACACACTAGCATAAAGAAATCACACTCACATACACCGAAACATACTTGCATACATATTATGTTATATTATGTTATATTCCGATATCTATTAATAAGCATTATGTCAGTGAATACATAATATATTTCAAAATATGTTCTACTGCATGTTTATATGAATGTGTGTACGTGTATGTGTACAATGGTGTGAATATGTGTGCTGTATGTGTGCTTGTGTATGTGAATGTGTTTGTAGTGTGATGCTTCATTTACAAGTATATTCTATGAACAACTGTACAAATAATCGTAATTACATGCATAGGAGCAGCACATTGCCAGGAGCAGAGATTAATATGGAAACCAAAATTGGAGATCAATGTGAAAGGGTATATACAATAATATTAATTTCGGATAACTTGGCTACATATTACGGAAAAACGAAATTAAAGGAACAAGAGAAGTGAACAGGTTTTAAATGGAAGCCAAAAATGAATTGCGGGCTCTTATCAGCGAAAATTATATATAATTCCGTCATAGGAATTAAATTAATAATATGAATATTCTATTTATTTTGAAAACCCAGCAACACATGCACACATAAAATAGGGAGTTAGAAGAAAAACGGCGTTGCAGCATGTGTAAATCAGCTCTAATCGATATATGTGAAGGCACGTCGCCTTGAAGTTAGGGTGTTCTAATCACGAGCATAAAGTCTTGGGTTCGTGTCCTGGACAGGACGGTGCGCTGTGTCCCGCGAACAAGTCACTTCAGTTCACGTTGCTCCAGTCCATTCAGGTGAAAGTGAGTAGTCACCAGAGAATAAGGTGACGCTTCTGTAAGACGTTGCAACCTTGGATTGTATCCAGCAACAAAAACGACAAACAGAAACAGTTTCCTTGGTTCGATTAGGAAGATCTGCAACGGTCTACCGATCGATCTGTTCAATCGAT
>JAOPJM010000754.1:1818183-1832239 GCA_027124095.1 Muusoctopus leioderma | reverse complement strand
CAATAAGTCTGAGGATAGTAGATAGATAGACAGGAGGGGATGCTTAACAGGTATACTGGGAGAGAGAGAGAGAGAGAATATATATATATAGGGCTAGAAAATGCAAACTATCTATAAAACACCCACCATGTTAACTATGTAAATAATTGTATGTAACTAGTTTTTAAAATGAACTATTATATATATATAAAGAGGACTTTAGTTGTGTCATAGGCATGATAATCACTAGTGTTGGTACCACGATAAAATGCACTCGGTACACTCTGTAAAGTGGTTGGTAATATGAAGGGCATCCAACCATAGAAACCAAGCCAAATGAAACGTATGAGCAAGACGTGGCCCGCTGACCAATCTAGGAGAGTGGTGACTCCAATCGACTTGGGCTGAAATCACCCGTCCAACCCATGCCAGTATGGAAAGCGATGGCAATGACAAAAGATACAGTAGTTCTTTGGTTAAAGTGCTGAGCTATAAATCAAAATGTCATGAGTTCATACTGTTTACCTTTATTAAATCACATGAGAGTAGTATTTAAGCCTGTTGAAATTTGTGGGCCACTAGCACATTTTCATTGACTATCTGTCCTACTATGAATCTGTACGAGTGTTTGATAAGTTCCAGGGCCGGGCAGGGGAGGGGGGCTAAGTGAGAAGAGAAAAATCTTGTGTTGTGGTTTGGGCTGTAGGTAAGTAATTGGGAATGAATGTGTGGTGATGGGGGGGGGTCCGAGAGGAGTAGAAGCTAAAAATTGGATAGGGAACATAGAAAGAGCCAGTGCCTCAAACAAGGCAAAAAGAAAATGGGAGGAGTTCAAGGAAGGGGAAGTAGGAGGCAAAGAGCAACCATACCTAAAAATAACACGCACACACAGAGCAACAAATACAATTCTTTTAATTTAGTTGTAAATCAAAATCAAGAATATTCTATACATGTAAAGGCTGCTCAGACAAACACAAATCAAGCTAACTGAAACCATCAAGACAAAATTGAAAATAATATTTTCTTTCATGCTTTTTGTTATTGATTTAACAAATATATATTTTAAAATACATTGTTTATTTTTTAATAATAATATTTTACTTTTAAAATATTTAAAAAAAAAGAAAAATAAGATGAACATTTTTATAAATGTGTAAAATTTTGTTTTTGGAATTTTCCTTAACTGGAATTACATAATAAATTTACCTTCGCAGGCTCACATCTATTGAAGCATACGGACACTTGTTTGATATGTAAGAACATATAATGTATCACTTGTGGACATATTGTTCATAATATTCATATTATCATATTCACATGTGTAATGTTCTACTCTTGTGTTCTAACAGAGTGGCAAATTAATTTTATAACATGAACACTAAAATAAAATCTATAATATAAATTACATCACATGTCATTGAGAGGTTATATTTTATTTTTTGATCATCTTGTTCATTATTTTTTCCCTCTCAAATTAAATTTTGTTTATACCAAAATAAATAACATTTCTATTTAATTGTCAACTAATAAAGATAAAAACATCAGATTGGAATTTTAAATAAATTCCACGTTTGTTGAATCTAGACATTTCTAAGTCTAGTATTTAACATGATTGATCTCAATTTCTGTATGAACAATTGTAAACATATTACTGGTGTTTCTTAAGTAGAATACATGAACACATGTTTCTGACTTACGACTCATTGTTTTATTTCATTAATTTAAGTTTATCATTCACTTTTGAATCTTGGTCTCTTGTAGAATTTTTAAAAAATAAAAAGGTTAAACATACTGCTATATAAAAATTAAAAATATATCTATATCATTGTCATTATTTGTTGGTCTATATCAGTGGTTCCCAACCTTTTCACTACCAAGGACCCCTTTTATTGAAACAAATTTTCCCAAGCACCCCAGGCTTTCGGAAGGTCTGTCTACTCAACAAGGTCACGGACCCCCCAGTACTACTTTTGTGGAACCCAGGTTGGGAACCACTGTTCTATAAGTTCTTTAAACATACCTGCATTGTAAAGAAGTGTCTTTCAGTTCAGTTCACCGTTACTGATAGTGGTAATGCTCTCTGAACCTGCTTTGATGAAATGGTGGGAATGACCACATGCACGAGACCATCTGTATTGATGGCTAATTCCTACTATTTAAATCCTCTATATAGCATAATGCCATGGCAGAGGATATTATATCCAATCACAATGCATGCAATATGAGATATACTTCAAACTACCAACTTCTGATATCAACATGTAGAAGGAGCACTGAAGATATTCTATCTCAACATTTTAGAACTATTGTGTTCAATTTAAAAAGCTACATTATAACGTTCAATGTGTCTCCTTTCTCAGATAAATGGTTATTTTAAATACCTCATCTGATAGTGGATCTCTCTCATTGTTCAGTAGCAAATTATAGACTCAGTATATCATTTGCAAACATACATGTGTAGTATTATACCATTGTTTTTTTCTTCTTTGAATTTGAACACTATGCTCTGTCTAAATCCACTTGATACACCCTAACTCCGATCTTAAGGTAGGTAAACACTTTTTTTCCAATCCTTCTTCAGAATTATACCCTTTGGAACCCACATTTTCTTTTTACAACCCCTAATCTGTGACAAGTCAAGTTGAACATCCTCATCCAGATAAAGCTATACTTCAGTTTGGGAGGAGTTGCTAAAAAAGGATGTAGGCACTACATCTTTATTTCAGACTAACTAATGAAAAACAAAACTTTGAAAGTATAAATTGGATAAGAAAGTTTATGCTAAAGTTGAACCAAATGAAAAAGTAGCTGTGTGGATCAATACACAATATAATGAAGATGGAAGTTCAGAAGGATCTTTGATCATCATCATCATCATCATCATCATCATCATGTGAATATTGGTAATAAATTTTGTAATACAGTGGAAGTAATGTAATTGATATATAATGAAAGAACGTAAATGTTTATAAATAATCTAAAGAGAATTTTATAAAACTGATAGTTAAAATATCGAGAAAAATATTTCTAGTTTGATAATATTCACTATTCTACTAATGAAAATTCAATAAATATGATTTGTTTTGAAATGCCAACCCCAAATTCATTTTATGGCAAGATTTGTTCAGACTAAATTCTATGAAATACATACAAACAAGTAAAACATTTAGACAGTTATTAAGTTATAAATATGATTTGTAAATACTAAACTCAATCTTTCATTATGTATAAATTATAATTATTTTTTAAGTGAGAACAAATGAAGTGGTACTATAATGCTGTAACAGTGATTTTTCGACTGAAAATTGTTTTTAAAAAGGTGGGAGTGGGGGAATTTGTCTATTGGGAATTGGTATCTCATTTCTATAGTTTGGTTTATTAGATATTCCACCTTCACCAGCTTCTCTGTCTTAAGAAAACATGGTATTTCTTATCTTGGTAATACAAAAGCTTTATGAAACTAAAATACTTTCGTTAAATATTTTAAATTGTTAACTGGACAGATGTCAACTATTATGTCCTTGAAACTTTACAATGACTTAGTTTTCTGCTTATATATTCATCAACTCCCTGTAAAATATTATAGAACCATGGGTTGTATTTCTAAAATGAATTTCACAAGTCTAATTTGCTTTGTGAAGTCAGTGTACAATGTAATCAAAACCAGCCTTGATTCAGTGTGAACTATGACAGAAGGAATTAATTGCACATAATGCGGCTCCTAAGGCAGAATCACAGCGGTCACCATTGACCATTGGTGTCTTGTAACACCTTTTTACTTCTTGTTGAACAATGGGATTCCTAGTCACACCAGAACCACTTGCAATGATCCGTTTAATGCCATGATCTTCCAGGTAAGTGTTTGGCATCATGTCATGCAGATTCTCAATGAGACCACTACACAGAGCTCGAAACACTTTTCCAAGAGACATGTTATTCATGTTAAGTCCAGCCACACTACCACGCTGATCTGGCTTATGACGCTCCCCTTGTAAAGTTGGTATAATCTGGAGGTCAGTTCTTGGTTCTTTTTCAGAAAGTTTTATAAGTTTTTTCCACACTTGTTCTTCTTCTACTTGTACACCTGCAAAAAGACAAACAAAAAGGGGGTGTTGTAGGTTAATAACTAAAACATCTAATTAGAGCAATAAATGAGATAATTTTGCACTACTTTCTGAATAGTAAAGGATCTCTACTAACTTGATGGCTGTCATGGCACACTGGTGACTGTAAGGATGTGTTGCTAGTTGTTGTTTAGCCCAAGGTCAGGCCTGATCAAGCAGATATATAATTAAAAGTTCCAGTCGTGGCCATCCCATCTTTTTTTTAATATCCATGACATTGTCCAATGTGTCCTTCCTTTTTGGAGATGGTGGTGTATGATTTAAGGATATTTCTTGCAGGTCGAGGGTACACATAGAGGCTGCCTCACTGGCTCATGTGTTAATGATTGTTTTTATAGACAGTAACAAAGTTTGAACTCCAGTAGAAAGATAGTTAAAGTCTGTATCAAGCCTAGAGGCTTATTAGGTCAGAACTTATCCCTGTTTCATTTGGCATTAAGTGACAGAGTACAAAACTCCCCCCATGAACAGGGCACCAGTCTATTGCAAGGTTAACCCCCAGTTGCTGTTGGTACTCAATGGCAAGATGAGCTGAGTGAACTGGAGCAACATGAAATGAAGTGCCTTGCTTGCAGACACAATGCACCACCTAGTCTGGAAATTGAACCCATGAGCCCAACACCCTGACCGCTAGGCCATGTGCCTCAAGACTAATTTGTTGTGTCCTGATGGATAGTATAAATATACTCAGAATACCTAGCTGAAGAAATCAATATATATAATTCCTACTTTTTAGGTTAGTGGTTAAGATTTAAAAAGTAATTAGTTTTGTGTAAAAAGTCTTTAATCTGAAGAATTGTTCCAGCCATTCTAATATAGAAATAAAATGATTAAAGAAATTATTTCAGAGATGGTGAATCAGTTTAGATGCTTGATTCCTTGCAACATATTGTATGTAACTCAGTCTACTCACTGGCTTCTTGAATTCTTGCAGTTTGTTGAGAGAGACCCATAATAATTAAGGAAGATATTTGCCTAGTTGATGGAGGCCTGTGTATGAGCAGTTGCATACTAGCCATCACACTCAGCCTGCAGTCAAAACCAAAGTCCAAATCCAATGGCAAGATGAGTTGAGATGATTGATGGACACAAATCTGGGGCTGAACATTTCTTGATGATCTGGCACCTATTCCTGATACTTAAGGGAACTGGGGTAATGTAGAATAAAGTGTTCTGCCCAGAAATACAACAAAAAATATCAGCAGTGAGTTTGAACCTTATTCACTAGACTGACCATCTTACCTCTACTATTTAAGCATTTATTATAGCAATAATAAATTAAAATCAATTACCAAATTCCGAAAACCATTCCTGCAGAGTTTTCACGAAGTTAGCCATCACACTGCCTCCAGTAAGACTAGCAACAGTTGCAATGTAAGTCTTGCCGAAGTATGGGAAATATTCAATGGCATTGTCTGGGCTGGTTGGTGGAGGTATGAAACCTTTCAGGGATATGGGAAATGCCAACTGCGTCGAAGTACTGATGTTAAGAACTGAATAATAGGGAGGAAAAAAATCAAAATAAAAAGTAAATAACATTCTTCATATTTAAATTAAATTGTTGAAAGATATAGCATTTCATATCTTTGACAATATGTCTGTAACTAATAAAGCATGTAAAAGAGATGTTTTCAACAATTTTAGAGGATAACTTTTTTTAAATTTTGTATTATTAATAAAATGAAATATACTTCTTTTTTTTTTACATCACTTTACACTCACTTTCTATGCTGGCATGGGTTGGTCAGGCCAAAATCACCCACCCAACCCATGCCAACATGAAAAGTGGATGTAAAATGATGATAATGATACTATTTACTTGAAAATAAGTAAATAAAGCCCTAAACCATGTGGTTTCAAAGTGAACTTCTAAACCACACAGCCATACCTGCATAGAATTTTCAACAAAAAAATCAAAGATAATCAAATATGCTTCCTGTTCTAAGATATATGAAAGTACAAGGTCTCAGGTTCACAGAAGAGGGAAAATAAGATTATGGGATGTTCGGTCTTTTCTTGTGAGCATTAGTAATGTAAGTGATGTAAAGTGACTTCATAAACTGGGAACTAAACCCGGTTCACGATCTCAGTACAACATGAATTTTGATCAACCCTATGATGCTCTGTCCTGTAAGTAATGTAAAGTGACTTCACAAACTGGCAATGAAACCTGGTTCAAAATCTCAGCTCAACATGAACTTTGATCTACTCGATGATGCTCTTTGTCCTGTAAGTGATGTGAAGTGACTTCACAAACTGGGAATGAAATCTGGTTCACAATCTCAGCTCAATATGAACTTTGATCTGCTCTCTGTCCTCACTGTTTTATAATATTTCCTTGCTAATATGAGTTGGAGCAATCATTTTCACAGCTTGGTGTCTTATCACTAACCATTCATCACGGGAGCCTCTACATGGTCGCTCAACTTGGTAGAAATAGCAACCAAATCCCTCTCAAATCACATACTCCTGTCTTAGAAATGGAACTATATTATACTATATATCTCACAAAAAAAAAAAGACAGGATGGTCACAACTGGAATGCCTTTAATCACAAGTCTTAACAACAATAATTACTTATTCTTGCATTCTAGTGGTGGAACCTGTTTTTTCTGTCAGTCATGCAATATGGAGCTCAGGGACACAACAAACTTGTATCCTGTAGTAATATTTGAATACATGAGTATGTGGGCACTTAGAGCACCTCTCCCTGAATAATTAAGAAGTTCACTTCACAACCACATTATTTTGGATTTGATTCCACTGTGTGGCACCTTGGGCAAGTGTCTTCTACTATAGCATCAGGTTGACCAATACCTTGTGAATAGAATTTGTTACATGGAAACTGTAGAAGCACCCATCATATGTGTGTTTATGTTATTTTGTGTACCTTTATGTCCCATAACTTAGCAGTTCAACAAATAGAGGGCCGATATAATCGACTAAATCCTTGAAGATGGTGCCCCAGCATGGCCGCAATCCAATGACTGAAACTAGTGAATATATGTGTGTGTGTGTGTGGTTGTTTGTTTGTAAGGAAAATTCTGAAAAATGATTAAAGTAACTTATTATTTTTTTATGGTATAGTATTTAGTACACTACTCTTTTACTGGTTCCAGCCAGTGGGCTATGGCCATTCTGGGGTACTGCCATATACTAACTGTTGATGACCCAAATCACTAACAGTCTATATAACATAATACAATGAATATAATTTACATCATGCTAAAGTGAAAGAGAAATATACTTTTCAGATGCTTTAATAACTATTCTCAACAGCTAACTCCCCTTCTAATACGACATTGTTCATACAAGATATCTGAGATGTTTAGAGACTGAGGTAAACATGGGAAGAGGTAGTTTACACTACTGTCAACTGATGTGAGTAAAGACAGGCACAATAACAGATTAAACTGCTAGATGAGTTTACAGGAATTCAAACTTTACTACAATGGACACTATTAGCTAGTTTGACAAAAATGAGTTACCTTTACTTCAAAGTTGAGTTTGTTTAGCCCCAGATCAGCAGACTTATGATTAAAGGCATTCCAGCCATGACCATCTTGTCATAATCATCATCATTTTTACGTCCACTTTTCCATGCTAGCATGGGTTGGAGGAGATGTTTTGAGGTAGTATTTTATGGCCAGATGCCAACCCTTATTTTTAAGTATGGGACTTATTCCACTGATCTTCACCCATGGGACTGCTAAGCTGTGGGACCTATTGTTTATGCAGGACATAAACAAATGACACAGGTTGCTCAACCCTTTCGTTACCATATTTTTAATGAAATACACTGCCTATGATTTTCAATTAATTTTGAAAATAATCAAGAATTTGGAGGAACTTAGTAAAATAACAAACTTTCTTGCTATTAAGTTGGTGGTTGGAACATAACTTAACAAAAAGTTCTTACATAAGTTAAAATTAAATCAACTTTTTTTTTGTCATAGAACCAAAGGCAGTTTCAGGCGAGTTGGTATCAAAAGGGTTAAACAAAGGGATGTTTGAACAAGAAATAAAGGTGCTGATATCATTGATATTGATGACCATTTGTTTGTTGCATCTTCCCACTTGACACCAGACTAGATATTCCTATGATCTGTTGGCTAGCACTGCTGATACTTTATGGTTAAATGAACACTTCTGAAGAATACTTCTGAAACTTTAGGCAGTATATCATACTTAAATATAACTTGCAATATGTTATGTCTGGCAGAAGGTAATTGTTAATCTGAATGAGTAAATGTATATGTGTGGTGTGCTGTGTGTGTGTGTGTGTGTGTGTGTGTGTCTGTCTGTGTGTGTTGTGCTGTGTGTGTGTGTGTGTGTGTGTGTGTCTGTCTGTGTGTGTGTGTGTCTGTCTGTGTGTGTGGTGTGCTGTGTGTGTGTGTGTGTGTGTGTGTCTGTCTGTGTGTGTGGTGTGCTGTGTGTGTGTGTGTCAAAAAATAATATTTGTGTTGAATAGAAACATTTCATTGTAGAAAACAAGAACAAACAAATGTTAAACTCTGCTACGATAAATTGGAAATGTTCTAATATGAACGAAATATGTATAGAAGGCAGACACACACACACACACACACACACACACACACACATATGTAACCAATGATGTGAAGAATGTAGAAACCGCAAATATCTGTGGCAATTCAAATAATGTGACGGAGGTTATGGTGCTGCCAATTAATAGGAATATTTTTGGTTTGCATTGATTGAGAAATGTTTGACCAAAGAGCAAAATATATTCATTAGTTACTATTCAAATTTAGAAGAAAAAAAGAAGTTTTACAAAGAAAAATGTTTTCTAAATTCAACAAGCACATTGTCTGCCATGAGATAAAGAAGTAAAAGAAAATTTGCATTTTAGCATTTGAGGAACTGTGAACATCTCAAAGAAAGATTCCTAAACATAATGTAGCTATATTTTATTATATTTATTAGTTCTTCCTTGATTCTGAATATATTATATGTGGAAATGCCAAATATTATAGAAGACTGGAGTCTCTCTGAATTCCATTATTATTAAATCTATTTCCAAAATAGTTATATTTTGTATTCTTTGAATTGCATCACAATTATGAATGTTATCGGTGGGGTGTCAATCACGATACACTGAACTTTCCCTTGTAGGAGTAAATTTCTGTTATATAATGTTGTAAAGGACATAAAGTTGATTTATAATGTATTTATTACAAGTTTATGACATATTCTGCCTAACATCCATCAACAATTTTAATGATACGTCCATCCATAGTAGAAAGATAAGTGCCATGTTTTCAATATGTAATAAGGATTGAGGACAAGAAAAACTTACTGATGGTTCATATTAGCAGATGTTGAGGTGAATTAAACAAGGTTTTGTAATAAATAGATAGATGCAACCCCAGAAGATTTCAGGATTTGAACGGATTTACTGCAGTAGATTCAATCAATACATAATAGTCTCTATGAGATCTATACAAACCATCTTGAATAAGGGTAATGGTGTTGTCAGTGATGAAGATGATGGTCTTCAAATGTCGTGTATGCACAGCTGAAGTTATGAACACTAACTGGAAAACGATGGCAAATTCTTAGTCTGAAAAGAGTACCAAGCTTCTTCCTTACCACCTTCTCATGCCATAGATAGGAATCTTACTACTACAGGAGGTATGGAGAACAATTGAGGCCCTCATGTGATATTTCCAACAAAGATATTTTTTTTAAATGACATAAACAATAGAGGATACATATAATCGAAAATACTCTCACACATGTGCAATGTCTATCTAAGGCCTTCTGAACATAATTACACAATGTTAATCTCTACAGAAGGTAAGAGATTTCTTTGCTAAGTGATGCAGCTTAAAGTAGGGGCTAGTAGACCCAAACAGATGAAGAAGAAGAAGAAAATTCAGTAAAGCCTCATATGATTGAAAACACCAGTAAACACAATCAGTATGTACAACAGAACTCCTATATAAAGAAAATCAATAAAAATTGATGACCTTCATATAAAGCAAATTAGTATCTACAGCCGAACCTCATGTTAAGAAGACATATTTATAAGTGAACCAGTAAAGAAAATATTCATCTTTTCATGTAATTGAACTTGCCCAAACTTACAATGGTTTCTATTTGTTTATTACCACATAAGATTTAATAGTATATTTGATACTTTTCCATTTGAGAGAACTTTAATTATAGCACTATGATATCAGTTTTTAGCTTGCCCTAAAATAATATTTCATTCATCAAGACTAGCACATTGAACAGACTTCCATCAATATTGTAATAATAGTGATAATAAATAAGAGAAAATATTAGAAAAATTCTCTAAGAAATAAACCCCAAATTTTATGACTGTGTCTAAAAGTAGTTATTATTGTTTGTACCTATTAAAGGATATAAACCTTGCCAAGTAGAGATACACCAAAAACTCTCTCTGCAAATTGATTTTCATGGATGATGGAGCAGGGAAAATAAGTAAAAGTATTATGGGTGTGTGTGTGTTATGTGCTTATGTGTATGTGTATGTATGTGTATGTATGTGTGTGTGTGTGTGTGTGTGTGTGTAAGTTTGGACAAAGAATGTTTAAAAACTATGTAGCAAAGTTTTCTACAATAGACAATAAATTCTTTTATTCTGACTAAAGATGGACAGTAATGTAAGTGTGTGTGTGTGTGTGTGTGTGTGTGATTGTGTGATTGTGTGATTGTGTGTGGAGTGGAACTTGTGTTCAGTAAGAAAATCTTGTTAAAAGGGTAATAAATGTGTCTGCAAATATTAACCAAATGAATTTTATAGATTGCTGACTTGGCTGCTCAGTATTTTTAATAATAAAAAAAGCTGCTGAAAATAGAGTGTTATGGTGGAAGGTTATCTCAGTGCATTCCTTATATTAATAACAAATATATTTCCTTCCTTCAGAGATTCTATTTATTTTAGCCAGACTGAGCCCATAAAATGATCATGGGATTTATTAATGGTACAAGAGAGAATAATCGAAGAAAATGATTGACTTGCAGTTTCCTCACTTCAGTGAACACCTGGTGTGTTTTTTATATTATTATTATTTTCCATTGGAAGTAAAACATATAATACTGGATCTTCTCTTTGGAATATTTTCCATATTTGTTTCCATAACTGTGCTACTGAGAGTTCCATAGGTCAACTAATTTGACTATTAGAAGGAATATTTGAAGAATTACAAGGAAATATAGTGTGTAAGACGTCTTGGGAGATTTGGGAAATTAAAGTGTGTTGGCTAAGAGATTATTCTTACTCAATTTGCAGAGTCATTAGGGCGTCAGATAGAATGCTTTGTAGTATTCGTTCTGGTTCATTGCGCTCTGAGTTCAAATCTCACCAAGGTCAAACTTTGCCTTTCATCCTTTTTGGATAGATAAATAAAGTATCAGTCTAGGGTGGTGGACTGGCGGAATCGTTAGAGTATTGGTTGTGATACCTTGTGGTATTTGTTCCGGCTCTTTGCATTCTGAGTTCAAATCCTGCCGTGGCCTACTTGGGTGGTAGACTTAATCCGTCACCCAGTTTAACACCACTACCACCTGGCCCTTGGGTGCCTTTAGCAGAGTTGCAATTATTTGGGTCAGGTCTCCAGTCTGAGGACACCTTATTCCCCCTCACCATTCTTGGAAGCCCTGAAAAAAGGGTGATGGGCACTACCCTCCTCCTGACTAAGTGATAAAAAAAGAAACTCTGGTAATTGTTGCTATGGTTGATTTAATCCAAGACTTGTGGGTCATGTAGTTTAACCACTCAGCCACTGAACTTTTTTATGCTAAAGAATAAAGGAAAAAAAATAATAAAACAATATGAACAATGGAATGTCTTTGAGGGTGAAAATACTTTGGTGCAGTTGTTAACCTTCGCCTTATCTGTATTCTTTAAGTAATGAGCATATTTCTACTTAGCTCAATGTATTGGAATTTCTAAATATTCAGTGTAGATGCCTAATAATTCTGAAGAATTAGTACCTAATTACATATTCAGGATAGGACATTAAACTATCATTGGTTGTTAACTTTACCTGAATTCGTATTTGTACCTGTGAACTACCAAATATCCAATTAGTCATAAATTGTTCATCTTTAAGTCTTCTGCTTTTTATTTTAGTGGTTCTAAGAAATTTAAAGTTTCACCAGTTTAGCTAGGATTTGAACCAAAACTTTGTTTCTCGTTAACATAATATTGTATCCCTCTAAACTCTCTTCCAACTTGTCTATCATATCTACCATTTTAAACATTTTTTTCTAACATCGTTTTCCTAGAAGTATTTAGTGTATGCTAAACGTGGTCCCAGTTTTTAGGGTATTAATCAGTTAGGAGAAATTCATTTTTGTATGATTAGATTCCAGTGTATTGTAAGTTTTCTCAGAGAACTGGAAATCTATTTATGACTAGGTCAACTAGACTATTGAGAATTTTGTATTTTTCCTAGTTGTAGTCAGTACCTGTGGTGGGATACACACTGTAGACTCTTCAACAAGTAGACAAGAATCCTAAATCCTAATGTCTGCTACAACTTTCATATCCTTATTATACAACATCATGTCATTTAACGATTGATGTCATTTCTCATTATAATGAGTGCTTCTTGCTAAAGATCTGGATGGAGGGGACTATCACAGACTATTTTCCTATGTCAATTCTGCTAACAACCGAATGATAGGACTCTAAAGAGTTGCCTTCATTTCACATTTCCTACTTGCTTCACTTGGAAGAATTTAATATGAAAGCTGCATTTAATTCAATCCGGCAGCAGACATATAATCAATTTGAGATGACGTAAAAGCACCATTGTGAATATCAATTCAACTATGAAGGCATCAAAACAAAATGGTTATTCTGGTGACACAGACATTTGCAGTAAGTTTAACATTTAAATATAGCCATTTTAGAGATGTCAGTATTCAGTGTATAAAGATGAATGGATATCTATGCATTATATCAATACGAACTGAAGATCATGCAGTATAAGATATTATCCAAGATTACATCTTGTTGCTAGTGCTTGTTTTTCATCCACTTCAATGTTTTCACATTCATTCATTTTTTGTACATATTAGAAATGGGTAAGTTGGTTTTGATTATTTGGATGTTTGCATGAATAGCTGCAATAACAAATTATTGATGCTTTACGATTGGGTGCTGATCTGCTAAAAACAGCCAACCAGTGAAACAGCTATTGAATTGGCGAATTAGCACCAGTACCTAATATTTCAGCTTGATTGAATGATGTAAATCAAATAATGTGCAGTGAAATAATAGGGATATTGAAATGAAGTAGGGTGGACATTATAAGGTAAACTTGAGCTGCAGTTTATGAAAGAAATGGTGTATATTTAACTAGCGCTATATTATGGTGTATATTTAACTAGCGCTATATTATGTTTACAAATAGTAGGAGAAAATTGGAAGTAGATTGTATTATGGTATGTGTGTAAAACACACTGAAAATATGCCTTCTCGTATTATTCATGTATGTGTATAAATACATACATACGTACATACATACATACGTACGTACGTACATACATACATACATACATACATACATTACATACATACATACATTACTTACATACGTATGTACATACATACATACATACATACATATGTATGTACGTACATACATACATACATACATACATAGATACATACATACATACATACAAACATACAAACAAACATACATACATACATACATACAAACGTACATATGTACATACATACATACATACGTACGTACATACATACATACATACATACGTACGTACGTACATACATACATACATACATACATACATACATGTATGCATGCATGCATACATATATACATACATACTTACGTACGTACATACGTATATGCATACATGCATACGTACGTACATACATGCATTCATACATGCATGCATAGTACATATATACGCGCAAATAAATA
>JAOPJM010000754.1:1735577-1756693 GCA_027124095.1 Muusoctopus leioderma | reverse complement strand
ATATATATATACACATATATATATATATATATATATATATATATATAGAAATGAATGGGGATGGTGTGTATTTGTGATTGATAATTTTGATGTCTATTTTTTGTAATACTTAGTCAAAGTCAGATCCTATTAGAGCTGGAGAGAGAGGGATATCATAGACAGGTTAATGTATTTAATGTTTAGTTTGAACTAAGCATTTTTTAGAGCTTCAAAGGGTTAATTTATTGCTGACGTCATCAGCTTTTGAAAAGTCTGGTTCTTGTTTATCACAAATTTTATGATTGAAAATAACAAGTTTGGTTTCGAATCTTAGGCAGGGATCTGCTACAGATGATAAAACAAGCGCAAGGTACAACTCAATTCCACAACTCTAGAGACAACCAGGAAATATGGGTTCAAGTTCCATGTGATATTTATTATTTATTATTTTGTGTTTGTGTGTTTATATCCTATCCAACCAATGTCCATATTTACATTTAATATACAAAAAGTCATCTTCGTTTTCTTATGAGTCTTAAACAACAATAAAACATAAACAAGATACAAACAAAACAAAGAAATTCTAAGAAATTAAAACCAGGTGAAATCTCTGACATTAATAAGGAGGATACACCTGTGGAGAGTAAAAAAAAAAATAATAATAATAATAATAATTTTGCTATGAGGTTCTGGTTTATGGATGACTGAGGTTCTGGTTTATGGATGACTGATCTACAATGTCAAGGATTCAAACTGTTAATAGTTAACTCTTAACATCCTGTTAAAAGTTTTCTAAGTCCCATAATGACTGAGCAGAAATTCCCTAAAAACGAGTTTTTTGCAGCTTATTTATTATGAAATTTACAGGTAAGAAACACAGGTGCTTTCACACAAAAATATTTCACTTTCAGGCATATATATAGTTTAACGATTCATATCAATTTAATTATGCAGTACCATGTGGAACTGTGTCTTACAGGATGTTAATAGTTAATGAATATTGTTCTCGTGAGTTACTGCCCTTAGATCTTGAACATTATATGAAACAAAAGGGGGCGTTTTGTTTTGTTTACTTTAGAAAAATGGTAGCCATGTTCTGTGGGTGGACGAATGATGTTGTGCAAGTTAAATTTCAGAAGAAAAATGCACTGAACAAAAATTTCTGGGGTTAAATTACTTTTTTACGATTATCATTGCTGAGGATTTTGTAAATATAGTTGCCTTGTAAGAACATTTGTTACCGTTTAACATTGTTTTGGGGAAACTCTTCCACATGAGGTACAGCAGAAAATGAAAGTTGAAAAAAAAGGTTGTTTAGATTTGGCACTGGTAAGGAGTTACGCTCTCTAAAAAAATGTTTTTCCTTGGTGTTGTGGCTGTTGTGACTTGTTTCTGATCAGCAACTGGCTCATCTTCTTTCTCACCATGACTTTGACTACCTTGCAATTTAACAAATTCATGCTGTTCAGGCACATCTTCCTCTTCTGTTCAGGCACATCATCCTCTTCTGTTCAGGCACATCTTCCTCTTCTGCAAAAACCATTCACTATTCTAACTACTACTAGGGGAAAACACTATCCTCAATATGGTGCTTCTCCTGGTATTTATAATCTTAAGTCACTAGCCAGCCTAGTTGATAACCAATTCAATAAAGATGGGTTATCTGATTCTAATGATATTATGTACAGCAATTGAACTAGGAAAGAATTCTGAAGAAAAGAGTTTAAAAGGATTTTTGTTATTATTTTAGGGGTTTCAGTCAGATTTATGATGATTTGTCAAAACAATTTATTTAAAAAATAGATATGTTAAAAACATTTTAGTTAAACGTATGTTTTATGAGAATGTAGTGAACATTATGGAATAGTGGTAGGGTGTTAGAGAGCTAAACCTGTGACTCTTGGAATGGTTTCAGCTTGCTGATATTACTATTGTCTTTTGGAAAGACATCAGTATATTCCTCTTCTCTCCATTAATAGTAATATCATTTTTATAAACATGCTCATTATTGAAAGACAGGTAGAAATAGAAATATTTGATGTTTTGCTTTCTTTCAGATAAATATATGCAAATGATATATGGAGTTTGTAAATTATTAAAACTACTTTAGATTGTTTTGTTTGCTTTCTCTTTATTATATTTATTATATTTTATTATGTTGTTTTCATACATTTTCCCTACGTAAATGTCTCCATGAATTAAAATATTTATAAATATTGCAAGAGCCACTCTTTTACATTAAGAATGTTCTTCCCAATGTTGACTCAAAATAACCAAATGGAAATAATGTAAGGCTTCCTTCTAATTTCCTGCAGGTATTTATATTTAACTGCAGGTATTTATATTTAACTGCAGGTATTTCAAGGTAAACAAAACATTAAATGTCTACCTAACGTTCAACTTCCATCTGTTATTTCATTAAAGAATAGATACCAACAGTTTCTGGTGAAGTTACCTTTAGTAGGTTAGTATTCTATCCCGGGGAAGTGTTCCGTCACATTTACTGCTGCTATGAACCCCTGAGCTTCAAGAAACAATTGACATAATCCAAATATTGATTTGTTATTTATGTAAAATGCTACAAGTTTATGGCCAGTGGGGTATAAGATTGTTTGACATTCATGCTTTTCTCAAGGACTCTACTGAGAAGGGAATTGGCTTTACTTATGAATCAAAAGCAGCCTGAAGACTCAGCTTCCTGGGAGTTTACATTTTATTGTATCAGTAGTGAGGTTGTGTGATGTTCATGCTTTTCTTAGTGACATAAGCATCATCAGAGAAGATATCTTCTCTGATGATGCTTAACATACATCTACTTTGCTGAAACAATCATGGCCAAGTTGTAAGAATATGAATAAACCATCTTTTATAATACTCCGTTTTTAACATTGAGTTCTTTCCTGCTTATGGACTACCATGATTACCATATCGGAATCCTCCATATCTTACGAAATATTAATCCCGATTTTTAAATGGATATTCAGAAGCAAAAATCAACAATATAACTGACTCAAGGTCACAATACAAAGTCAATTCCAAAATTTGAACTCCTGACCAAAAAATACATCTACCATCTTTAGCATTGGTTCATCTTCATTGAAGAGAGAAATTCAGTTAAAATAAATGTAATGAAAATAGTCTTAAATTGTATTATTTTAATTTTCTACCAACATTTTAAAACTGTTTTATTATGTTTTGTTGGTGTTTTTCTCATCAATATTTCCAATAAAACGATAGACTGAACAGGAAAATTAAGGAATTACTTTTCTTTATTTTTTTTTTGTTCTTTTTTTTCTTTCCCTTTCCTAAATTGTTGTTCATTCTGTTAACAGGTTTCCTGGTTGAAAAAGTCTCCACAGCTAAAGCTACACCCACTTACAGTTGGTACATACACATTTATAGAAGACGCAAATATATCCGTGGTTCACAACAACCAAACACACGAGTGGAATTTGCTCATTAAGGACGTTAAAATCTCCCATTCAGGATTGTACGAGTGCCAAGTTAGTTCCTCTAATAAACTATCTCGTTTGGTACAGCTAACAGTGAAAGGTAAGTTGTTGTTGTTGTTGCTGTTGTTGTTGTCATTGTCTTCTTCATTTTATTCTTCCAGCAGTGGAAATTAACTGTTAAATCATTTCAGTTAACTCAGGTGCATCCAATTGAAACATAAACTGGGAAATTAGAATGTATATGTAACATAATACATTGTTAACTAAACATGTAGAATAATATAAATATTGTGTATGTCCATCTATTTATTTCTCTCTCTCTCTCTCTCTCTCTCTATATATATATATATATATATATATACACACACACACATATATATATATATATATATATAAGTAATACATAAAATATATCCCTTTTGAGCTTATTTGCGCAGTTTTACTTCAGTATATACAAGCATACATATATGTGTGTGTGTGTCTATCTGTCTGTCTCTTTGTGTGTGTGTGTGTGTGTCTGTCTGTCTATGTGTGTGTGTGTGTGTGTGCATGCTTTTATGCACACACATCAAATATATATTCTTTTCCTTTTGAGAGTGATTTTGCTAACTTGAGGAAGTGTTTACATTGCTATCCATTCAAAATAAACTGTTTGGCTTTCAAGCAAACTGCACCTCTTATTGCTAACTTTCCAGTTGTATAACAATGAAAGCTCTCTCTTTTTTCGTTTTGTTTATATTTGTTATTAGTTGCTTTTTACACTACATAGTTTTAATATTCTAAATTAGTGGTGCATATTTCCGGTTTGGGGGTTTTTTTTCTTAATATATTGCAGTTAAGCATTATGCAGATATACTTCATAATCAATATTAACCAAAATTTATATTATCTTATCTTATCTTATGAACATGTTATAAATATAGCCAATTGCTTCAAATTTTCCAAATCAGACATATCCATCAATGAGTGAATATTCCTATTGACTTCAAAGCAAGTACTTCTTTTAACTATACCTTTGGTAGAATTGGAACTCAGTACTGTACTACATGCCACTGAAACACTCCTTGATCAATGTTATCATCATCATCATCATCATCATCATCATCGTTTTTACTTCCGTTTTTCCATGCTTTTGGTTATTGGAGATATAAACAAATGTGAAGATGAGATGATGATGATCATTTTAGCCAGGACTGATTTAAGCCACCTTGGGCGGTCCTTGCACACTGTGATTTGGTAGAGTCATTAGAGTGTTGGATAAAATGCTTTGCGGTATTCATTCCAGTTTACTGCGTTCTGAGTTCAAATCCCACCAAGGTCAACTTTGCCTTTCATCCTTTCGGGGTAGATAAATAAAGTACCAGTCTAGAGCAGTGGATTGGCAAAATCATCAGAGCATTGGACGAGATAACTTGTGATATTTATTCCGGCTCTTTGCGTTCTGAGTTCAAATCCTGCCATGGCCTACTTGGGTGGTAGACTTAATCAGTCACCCAGTTTAACATCACCACCTGGCTACCCTTGGGTGCCATTAGCAGAGCCCACTCTGTTGCATGCATTTGGGCCAGATCTTCAGTCTGAAGATACCCTCTTCCATCCCACTGACCAGTATCGGAGGGGCCCTGAGAAAGAGTGATAGGTACTGCCTACCCCCAGACTAAGTGATAAAAAACAACTTATCAAGGGGCTTCTCTTGCCCGGGTCCCCTGGGTCAGAGGAAGGGTAATGCCAGTACATCTGAGAGAGAGACAACTGGGTGGAGGAGTTGCCAAGAGAGTTAGCGATACTACACTCAAAAGCGTTAATGGGGCCTCGCTCCATTTGTAGGTTTGATGGATGGCCGTTGACTCCTTCATCTGCCCTCATAGACTGATATTGGTTTTTCTGTCCTTCCAAGGTGACCATCCACCCTCCACATACCAGGGTGGGACCCTAGAGTAGCATTGCTGGTTTAGTTGCCAATGACCTGACCATGAAACTGTTAGATATAGCAGTGAAATGTCCCTCATATCAGACCCTACTGTCTTAAAAATGATATCTAATACTCCATTGTATAATATTGTACTAAATACATGACACCAGGAGGGGGGGGGGAGGGGCAAACAAAGAAAAAAGGAAAGTAAATAAAAAGATGGGATGGTCATTGCCAGAAAGCTTTTGATCATACAATGAGCCAACAAGGGAACCTCTATGTGGTCGCTTGACCTGCAAAAAATAGCAACCAAATCTCCTTCAAATCGCACCCTACCATCATGAAAAAAGAAGTACACAACAGATAATGTAGTCCTGGATCTATCATGTCTGTGAAAACAGATGAGGTGGTCACATCTGGAACATCTTTGAAACTAGGGCTACTTGGTTGGTCGGAGCTGTCCTTGAGATAATCAACTACAACAACAGTTTGTTTGCAACCAGTTAATATGGGAACTTCTATGTGGTCAGTCACCTTACTAGAAATAGCAGCGAAATATCCCTCAAATCACACCCTACCATCTGAAAAAAAGGAAGTACACATGGGATAATGTGGCCCTAGACATACTATGTTGAAAAAAAGAAAGGAGGGATAGCCTGCTTGATCAGAGCTGACATGAAGTAAACAAGAACAACAACAACAGTAACAACAACTACAACAACCACAACAACTACAACAACAACAACAACAACTACTACTACAACCTGTTTACAGTTATGTGTACTGGACCAGTGAGATGTAAATGTTTTAGCCATGGACTGGTTATAGTATACAAGCCATCAACCAATCCACTGATGGGCCAACACTATTGATTCAACCAACAGCAGCTATATTTTGTAATACAATCTAACATTGCAATATCATGAGGCCTAAATTAATTAACACCAACTTCACTCATGTTCTGTTCTATTTATCAGCCTCTTTTATTGGCAATATCAATGATAAGAGCCCCATTGATAAATAGCTGTGAGACATCTTTACTATATGAGTTGTACTTACTTACTCGCTCGTGTTAACTCAATACATACGTATAGCTAAGAAGACAAGGCCATTGAGAACGAAACAACTTTATGAAGAACAAAGAGCATTGCTACTGTTGGGATATGAAATGGGAGTCATTCATTTTGTAGTCAAGCATCCTAACATGTTGCTTAGCTGTGAGTCTTTTACCCTCAGATTAATGTCTCAAGAAACCAGAATATTGCCATTCTAAATGAATATGTTGGTATTGAATGAGGCAGCAATATTTTATATAATCTATTTGTGATTGTTCTATTTCACAATAGAGTTTTAGTAGATAATAGTAGCAGCAGCAGCAGCAACAGCAGCAGCAGCAGCAGCAAACAACGATAGAGTTTGAGAATAATAGAAAAACATTTATATTCAAAGTATATTGGGGGTTTTTTTTTGGGGGGGGGGGGGGGGTTTCAATATTTCATAGAATTTCTTTTTCCGTTATTAACTGGAAATCAATAGATTGTGTTTAATAATAATGAAAATAGAAATAGGGAACATTTCTCAAATAATAATATTGATTTTTTTTTTGTTTTTATTATTAGCATAAGGCCTTAGATTTCTAGGTGAGGAGAAATGGAAGGAGGTTGTAATGTTTATACCACTACCAAAACTATCAGAAATCTAAGTGATGTGGAATAGCTACAACTGGGAATCAAAACTATTTGCAGACTTGACTTCCTGCAAACATACCTACATTCTTTATCTTCTACTTCATCATAATAGGGTAGCGAATTGGTAAAGTCGTTAGAGTGTCGGATAGAATGCTTTGCAGTATTTGTTTGACCTCACTGCACTCTGAGTTCAAATCCCACCAAGGTCAACTTTACCCTTTCATCCTTCCGGAGTAGATAAATAAAGTACCAGTCTTAGGCAGTGAAGTGGCAGAATTGTCAGAGCATCGGACAGGATGCCTCACAGTATTTATTCCGGCACTTTGCGTTCTGAGTTCTAATCTCGCTGTGGCCTACTTGGGTGGTAGACTAAATCTCGCTGTGGCCTACTTGGGTGGTAGACTAAATCTCGCTGTGGCCTACTTGGATGGTAGACTAAATCTCGCTGTGGCCTACTTGGATGGTAGACTAAATCCGTTGCCAAGTTTAACACTGCTACTTAGCTCTTGAGTGTCTTTAGTAGTGTCCACTCTGTTGCAAACATTCGGTCCAGGTCCCTGGTCTGAGGATAACATCTTCCCTCCCTCCCTCCCACCAGTCTCGGAGACCCAGAAAAATGGTGATTATAACTGAGAATTTCTCCTTTATTAAACCTTATAATATTCCATTTGCAGTTTTCTACATGTCGCATGATATTTGTGGAATATTAGACGATATCACTCTGAAAATATACCATTTTCTGTTGGTTCTTCTAGACTTGTTTATAGCAACGTTTCTCAAAGTGGGTTCTGTGAGAAAATTCTGGGGTTCTGTAAAAGATAAGAAGTCTTTTAATAACATTTAATAAAAATTTATTTTATAAAATGATGGTATTTACGATTTTCAAATAAATTCTTTCTCTAAAACAATTTTCGTTTTTCCTTTAATGTCTTATTAAAATATGGGTGGCTAAAGTTGTCCTTAAAATGGGTTCTGCGATTTTTAGAAAATCGTACGAAGGTTCCGCATCAAAATAAGTATGGGAACCACTGGCTTAGACAACATCTGCAAGTACATTTAGATTAGACATATTGATAACAACAAGCTATCATGGTTCTGATATTTCATATTCAGGTTATTCTTATCGCTGATTAGCCTCAGTTATCTGACAAAGTCGATCAAAAGTATAGGAACAATCACAAAGTCTAACATCGTAGATATTGAAATATGTTTAGTAAGTCAGGCTAAGGAGAAAGCAGCATTGTTGTGTCAGAATACTAGCTATGGTCATCTTGATTTTATTATCCCGCTGAGGTCAACTTTGCCTTTCATCCTTCCGGGGTCGATAAAATAAAGTACCAGTCAAGTACTAAGGATTGTTGGCCTTGTGCCTAAATTAGAAACAATTATTATTATTATCATTATTATTATTATCTTATCCTCTCACCTTTATTCTTTTTCTGGAGCCAGTGATAGCTTTTAGTAACTCTCACCAGCATAAACACCACACAATACTTTCCAGTTGCATATATCGTCTATCCTCTTAACCCTTCTCTCTCTCCTTTCCTATGTCTCTTTTGTCACACTATTTGAATCCCTCAGTTTCCATTTTTTTATTATCATTATATTATTTCTTTTTATTCATGTTTGCTTGAAAGTGATGACCATTTCGTAATCCTTCAGAAAGTTAAGTGCAACTGCGTCATCTATCCGAAACGACTTTTCTTCCCTCCTCCCTCCTCATACAACCACTTCTACAGAGACACACACAAGAGAGAAGAGAGCGAAGAGACGTACAATATAGCTTGGTATTAATAAACTAAAGAGGAAGTGAACAGAAAGAGAAAGGAAAACAAAAAAATTAAGCAGAGGCGTGAGAGAGAGGGAGAGAGACAAATGGAAACAATGATTGATATTCGGAATAACAGTAAAGAAAAGAAGTGGTAGTGAAATAGATTGAAGCAAAGATCAAAAATAAAGCAACAGAGACTGAGAAATAAATGACTGAAAAAGGGAAATTGAAGAGATATAGAGAGAGTGAAAATAAGGAAGGAATAGATAAAGAGGTGAAATAGTTGATAGAGAAGTAACAAGGAAAAAACAAACAAAGGGAGTGTGTTAGAGCTAGAGAGAAGAGTCGATAGCAAAATAAGAAATAATGAGAAGGCAACACAGAAAGAGAAAGAGACAGCAAAGTTGAGCGAGACGGATGCGGAAAGGAACAGAAAGTAAACGATAAAGGGGAAACAGAATGTGCATGAGAGAAAATAGCAGAAATATATACGAAGGAAGAAGAGAGAAGAGATAGATAAACTTTTCTCTACTCTTATATTAACGATGAAGTCAACTTGATATCACAACGTGTGTTTCTGTATTGCAATAATTTGCTCCTAAACAGCAACCAAGTTCGTTTTGTGACGATAGTTTAAAAGGCTATAAAAATACGTAACAAAACAATAACAAAAACTTAGTCTGTATATCTCTAGCGAGTTAATGGAAGGGGGAATATCTCGTTCACGAAATATTTATGAATGGATTTACAGAATCATAGTGAAGCTAGTAATTGTGAAAACTCTGAAAGAGCTATGTAGTAAAATAACTCTGCCATAGAGCGCCGTGCTGGAGAATTTCGTAATATCTTGGTGGAGTCCACGACAGAATTGGACAGAGAACATCTGCGACATATAAGCAGAATCGTTAGAGCGGCAGACAAAATGCCTGTAGTATTTAGTTATAGCCCTTTGCGTTCTGAGTTCAAACCCCGCCGAAGTCAACTTTTGCCTTTCATCCTTCTGGATCGATAAAATAATGTACTAGTCAAGTACTGGGTCGATTTTATATTCCTATAAAGCATCCTTGAAGTGAATGGAATTATAATGGAAGATGAAGACTTTCGAGACGATCGTTAAAATAGGTACGTAGTTAAAATTATGAGGAATCGGAGTGAAATTTACCTGCCTTCCTTCCAAACAGAAGCGGGTGACGCATCGTAAGAGATATAATGAAGGGTTTTCTTGCCAAATATAGGTGGAGGCGGTGATCTACTCCTTGACCAAACAATATTACTGGTACTTATCCTCCACTCGGAAGCGATGAAAAGCTAGTTTCTGTAAGAACCTAACCAGTGTTAGCATGAGAAATCAGTTGTAATATGTCTTCACGAACTACCTTAATGAGATGTACTATCATTATACAAAACTGGTGAAACAAAGAATAAAGAAATTTTTAAAAAATATTACAGAACAATACATTAGACAAATTATAAAGAATTAGCATTGACAGATTTAAGAAATTGTTTTAGCACTAGTTGACCTAAGCTCTCGGTAACTGGTCCTTTACCCCATCAGATTGGCTTCAATTATCTCTGAAAATGGCGGTGGTTGAGAGAATCGTTAGAGCGTCGGTCAAAATGCCTAGCGGTATTTAGTTACTGTCTTTACGTTCTGAGTTCAAATCCCACCGAGATTAACTTAGCCTTTCAACCTCCCAGGGTTGATAAAATAAGGAACAAGTCAAGTACTAAGGTCGGTTTATATTCCTATAATGCATCTTAGATGCGAATGGAATTACAATAGCAGACGACAAAAAGTTTGTAACTCGTCCGCTTTACGAAAAATACGGTCTTTTCACTTTCATTTATCTTCTCTTAATATTAATCGTTTCGTTTTACGGCCCTCTCAGCTTCCTTAGCGAGTTGTTCTGTGTATCTTTGCTGCTATCTTCACTTCTTTGTCTTTATCCTGATATTGTGTTGCAATCTCCTCCTTTTGTCTTGGTGATGTGGATTGCATGAGTTTGTTGTTGATTTGTCTTCTTTCCTCTATAATTTTGTATGTGTCGGCAGATAAACATTCTGACTTGGTACTCTTTTTGTAGCCTATCGTTTGTTTCGCTGCTTCATTCATGGCTTTGTTGAAATCTGTGTTGGTCATCTCTGTATTGTTCTGAAAACTCTCGAATTGGTTTCTCAGAGCGATGTTAAATTCTTTTTTCACAGCGGGGTCCTTCAGTTTGACAACATCAAAGCGCGTACATCCTGCAATTATCACCTCCATTTGTCGTTGATAATGGTGTAGTTGATTTGGCTTTGAGTCCTGCCGTCGGTTGATGTCCAAGTGAGCTTGTGAATGACTTTATGTGGGAACAGCGTGCCCCCAATGACTAGGTCATTCTCCTCGCAAAAGCCAGTGAGTCGTTTGCCGTTGTCGGTAATGTGTCCCAGTCCATGTCACCCCATAGTTATTGTCCTGTTTTCATTGTTGATACCAAACCTTGCATTAAAGTCTCTCATTAAGAGGAGGACATCATGTCTCGGTATGTCCTCCAGTGTTGCTTTGAGTGTGCTGTAAAATCTGTCTTTGCCCATCTCCTCAGCATTATCAGTGGGTGCATAAGCCACTACAATGGATAGTGGCCTACGATATTAAGAAAGTCTACCAAATCACCAGGAAATTAAGAAGGGACCGAAGACAAAACCAGGGTCTGCGATTAAAAGACAAATACGGGACTCTCATTATAGAATAACATGTCAAGCTGGACAGATGGAGAGAACATTTTCAAAACCTCATCAATCGGCCAAATCCACCAGCACTTGCCGACATTACTGAAGCAGAAGAAGGCCTGAACATCAACATGGACGACATCACTATTGATGAGGGGAAGGAAAGTATCCACAAAATGAAGAACAGTAAGGCTCCAGGACAAGATAGCGTATGCTCCTAGATGCTGAAAGCAAAAAAACAGAAAACACCCCGCATCCTTCAGTGTATTTTACAAACTATATAGAACGAGGAGCTAGCACCGAGTGAATAGAAAACTGGCACCATTGCCAAACTAACAAAGAAGGGAGATCTGGCAGACTGCAATAACTGGAAGGGCATCACCCTGCTAGCAATTACTAGCAACATCTTCAGCCACATTATATTGCCATGTATCACTACAGCAGTGAATACCGTACTACGACAAGAGTAAGCTGGTTTCAGAAAAGCAAGATCATGCATTGGCCACATTTTAGCCAGATTCTGGAACAAACGCATGAATGGAACAGAGCTTTACGCAGTGTTTATAGACTTTGAAAAAGTTTTCGACAGTCGGCATCAAAACTCACTTTGGAAAATTCTTCGACACTACGGCATTACTCAAAACTCGTCAACATTATCCAGTGGTTGTACAAAAACTTTGATTGTCACGTCATCGACAACTGCAAACTGTCAGAACCATTCAGGGTGGACACTGGAGTTAAACAGGAGTGCACCTTATCTCCAATGCTATTCTCCCTAACCATGGACTGGTTGATGTGAAGTGTAACACAAACAAATAGACAAGGCATTCAGTGGACCACATATTCCGTTTTAGAAGATGTGGATTACACGGACAACGTGGGACTACTGAGACACAAACACCAAGACAGCCAGCAAAAGACAGGGAGCCTCGCCCAGACTGCAAAGACCATTGGACTCAAAATCAACGAAAGGACGACACAGGTCCTGAGGAAGAATGCCACAATCAGAAACCCAGTCACCATAGACGGTAAACCACGAGAGGATGTGGAAGAATTTACCTATCTAGGCAGCAAAGTAACAACATGGTGACTGTGACCTGAAAATTAACACCAGAATTAGCTAAGCTAATTAAGCCTTCGGCATGCTCAAACCGGTTTGGAAATCTTTCGGTCTCAGCGCTCGAACGAAGCTAAGGATTTTCAAGAGCAATGTCCTCAGCATGCTCCTATATGGCTTGGAATGCTGGACAACATCTGTGTCTACAAAACGGAAACTGGACACATTTCAAACCAAATGTTTACTGCGAATTCTGAAAATACTTTGACCAAACATAATTACGAACGGGGACCTGTAGCACAGAACGGGAATGGTGACAGTGCATGACTTAATAAAGGTACACCAATGGAAATGGCTTGGGTATGTCGGTCGCATGACCTCCACTCACCACTGAAAACAGCTCTTAAATGGATGCCACAAGGAAAGAGAAAACGTGGCTGACCAAAAGAGATGTAGCATTGAACCATGGATAGGGAGCTGAAATGCAGGGGGCTGTCCTTCAAGACCCCTCAAAATGGCAGAAGATAAGATTAATTGGAAATCTCTTCTAGAAATAACCCTAAGTGCCAATAGGCACGAAGTGGTTAATAATGATAATTACCTCCTCTTGTGGAACTTAACGAATCCTTCAAGGGCTGAAGTGGACAAGCCTGCTTCATCCCTTAACACTTTCTTTCCTGTCAACACCATCATCTCTTTTGATACTGCTACCGAATACAGTAACACAGCTTAGCCATCCTTCATGAAAGATGCTTTCAATAGCTTCTGTGTATATTTTCACTACTTGAAAACTAGAACGCAATGAATGAGAATGTAAAATACAATAGCTACGAGTTGTCTGAACTTATATCTGTAGACAAAGCCTCCGAGAGAAACTTTACTAGGTGGAACCACGATTGCCAAAGTTGATATGTTTGTACAAAATTGGTACTATTTACCTCTGGTTGTATATTTGGTATGGTGCCCGATATTTATGGCATGTTTTAAGAATTTTGTGTTGATATTATTAATTTTTGCTCAAAAGCCTCTAAGTTATATTTTTATGTTCCGTTCTCATTTTTAAAACGTTAACATTTCTTTCATCTGATACATGTTTTATTAATATTTTTTAGTTTATTATGCGAATGAGGACTGGAGAGTGGAGACTGTAAGTAATGTGATGTATTCCTCCGCTTCACTTGATCACATCAGTTTCGGTTGCAGTATATGCAGTTGTCCCTGTATGCAGCGCTGTTTGCTTACTTTTACAAGTGTTTTGTGAAAATGTTGTGATTACAAGTTGTTTTTTATGAATCCGTTATGATTGAACAGAAAAATGTGGGGGGTATTTACCCAGACAGTCATGAAAATGATAAAGATAACACTCCTAAAAAAAAGCTTCTTATGAAAGATAAGTGCCATCAAAGTTGTTGACACATGAAATATTTTCTGCATGGTTTATTGTCAGTAAATACAACTCAAGTAAAGGTTTCAGCAAATTATGCAGTTGCAAAATCGCTGGTAGTTCAACTAAAATTGACAAAACACACTTATAAAGTAACTGATGTTATGAAACCTGGCCAATCCTCTATTCACTCAGCACAGATAGCAGTTGTAGATTTATTGCAGAATGCAATTTACCAGTTATCCTTTCAGACATTTATCTGGTCTCAATGCCAACGTTTGTCCATATTTGAAAATCAAAAAAAGTTTTCAAGTATGGTAGAAACAAAGGAACTTATATTTTTTTTCTAATGTGATCAGTGAGTATGACTTCAGTTACCTTGTAACTAAGTTGAAGGTGACAAAATTTTCCCCTATTCTTGATGATACAAAAGACATTTCTACTCTCAAATAACTTGTTCTGAATTACAAAATCCCATTACAAAAATGCATTTCGCTTTCTTAGCTAGGTATTACAATACTGAAATTCAAAAGCAATGGACTGGAAATTAAAGACACAACAGCTGTTGGAATTTATAATAATAGAGAGGCCTTTGTTTTTAACAAAAATAAAATCACCTTTGCAAACTTAATAGGATTTGCCAGCGATAATGCTAGTGATGGGAAGCAAAAGAGGAGTTCAACATCTCTCAAAGCAGAAAAATCCACAAATCTTCATACAGCCTTGTATTTGCTATTCAAAAGCCTACACTGAACTGCCACGTTATTAGAAGAATTAGCCAGAAATATCTTTTCGTATTTGAGAAATAGTCTCAAGTGGCAAAATGAATATAAAGAATTTCAAAAATTTATAGATACCAATCCTCAAAAATTTCTCCACATCTGCTGCACAAGATGGCTTTCCCTTGAACAAGTGGTGAAAATAATTTTGGAACAATGGCCTGCATTTTTGTTGTTCTTTACATCTACTACCTGGTATTCCTATGGCTTCAACAAATTTAGAGGAATTACAAAATCCCATTACAAAAATGCATTTCACTTTCTTAGCTTACATTTTGCATGACTTTAATAGGCTTGATTTGGAGTTTGAAGCAGAAACATTTAGGGTTCATAAGTTAAGGAATTCTGTTAATTAGTGTTAAATGGATTCTCAGTAATGTTATCGAACAAAAGTTTGAAACCTAATGATATAAGTAGAATTAATCTTAATGATTCTTCAATATATCTCAGGATAGTTGATGTTTATTGCAGTGCCACCGTAAAAAGTATTTATCTGGAGAATTCAACAAAAATTTCCCGAAAAGAACTGCAAGAATTTCGAGTAAATATTTTAAATTTCTGTTTGCCTTACAAAGTAGTTGTTTCAGCTCTTTTTATCTTGTTAATTGTTTGTAAAGTTAGACTTGCTTGAAGCATTGGAACCCATTAGTTACAAAATTTTCCAGCCTAGTTCATGAAGAACATTATGAACAAATTAATAAAGAATATGAAGGGAGTTGGTACTGCGAGATCAACCCCCTAATGCAGAAAAAGTCTGAAAAATTTTGGTTTAACATATTTGAATAAAAATGTGGCAACAAATATCACTTCCCTTTATTGTCAAAATTTATGATTAACCTTCTTTCACTTCCTCATTCTTCAGCAGTTGCTGAAAGGGTTTTTTCCTTACTCAACAGCATTAAAGTTAAAAATCACACCTCTTTGAAAACATCCACTTTAAGTGTGTTAATAAGATCTAAATCTTTATTCAAGACATTAACTGCATGAAATAGAATCCACTACAACAGATTTGTGACAGAATGCAAGAAAAAATTGGTATAGTAATGAGGCAGTTGATGAAAAAATTCTCTTTTAATAAAACATGAGCTAAGTTTAATGTATTTTTCCCTGTTTAAGATATTTTATAAGGTTTTTATAATATTTAAAATTTGGTATGTTTTTGTGTATTTTGGTACCTTTCCTTGCAAAGTTTGGTACTATCATGAAATAAACTTTGGCAACCCTGGGCAGAACAAGACTACTTTTTGGGGACCCCGGAGTGTGGGGACAACTCTCAAAATGTAAGAGTTAAGGTCCAAATTGACCTTAAACCCTCAAGTTTTTTCAATAGCATAAAATTTTGAAGTTGTAGTTTTTCCTTTTTTGTTAAAAAATGATTATGATAAAATATGAACGAAGTAGATAACTTTTGGTAACTGATTATGAAAGAATAATTGAAGATCATGGCTAATTGAAGATTGTGGCTAATCTGAATATGACCACTGGTAAACTTTAGTAAATGCTTAATAACAATATACTTTATACAAAAAAACAATAAAACAGAAATTTAAAATATGTCGCTTCACAAGGTTACAACATTCTGAGATAAACTCATTCCGTGACTCGGTAGATAGGTCGCAAACTTGAAGGCATTCACATTTTCCTGGTATTCTTCTACCTGTAGCACATGCTCTTGGAGAATAGGATCCCATCTTGACAGCAGATCTATCAGACCTAACAAGTTTCAATTGTTTGGATACCCTATTCGATGTAATGATCCACTAAACGCTAAACCATGTCTCCTCATCAAAAAAAGAACATCAATTATACACTTAAAAATGTTGCGCCATTTCACTGCTTCAGTTCGGATTGTTGCTTCTAATAAAGAGTCAGCCCCTTTCTTAGATGACAGAAGTCTTTGAAACTCTTTCGAAGCTATATAGCTTGGATCTTTTTTTTTATGGAAATCTCTATACACTTTTTGTAGTGCAAAGTTTCTTAAATCCTCAAGGCCTTCAAATAGTTTGCTAAGGTTGGGATTTGAAGTTTAAAAAGCTGCATTTACAGACTCGAAATTAATAGGGCAAGTAAAATGAAGATAAAGTTTATTGGTTTCATCTTGAAGCTTATCATTTTGAGTAGGTGCCGCATAATTCTTTTCCTTTTCAACAATTGACATAAAATACACCTTCAGACCCTCCAGGATTATTTACATGCATTTCCCTCTGACCAACCAACGAGTTGTATGTGGGCTGACAAATGTTTGGTGGCATGTATTTCCATCATTCATTACTAAATAAAATTTCTTGTAATCATCTCGACGAAGGGCGCTAACGCTAAACCAATTTGCAATTTCTGATATCAAGAAAGTGAAATTAGAAGGCAAGCAAGCAAACGCTCTTGTCAGTATAAAGTCAAACTGTGGCATTTACAAATGTAATATTTGGGTTAATATTACTGAATCTCGAAACACTAAATTATGCTGCCCACTAACATTATTTGTTCCATCTGTCCCACGTCTAATGCAATTATTTATATAAATTTTGTTCATTGATAAAAACATTTTCAATTGCATTATAAAACATTCACTAATTGCTGATACAATAGGAATTATCCCTAAAAAAGGGATGTTTGTACTCTTTGATGCTTATAGGAAAAATACCTCACACAAACACATTAGTTTTCAGAGCACTTTCAACAATTGATCAATGTACCAGGACACATCGAGTGGGAAACTTTAGAAAATGTGATGCATCACACTACTGATGTATCAATGGATATTTCACTAAGTTTAGGGGAGGTTTTGGTCATAATGAGGTCACTCTCGGATAGAAAAGTGCTAGGAGTGGATAGGATTCCAGCAGTTGTGTAGAAAAATGGAGGAGACAAACTCATGTCCATCACAGTTGATGCTGGAATCCTGGGAGGCTGGTGATGTCCCACAGGTCTCGAAAGATGCTAGGATCATCTCTTATATTCAAGAAGAGTGATAGGAATGAATGCAGGAACTATCGAGGGATTTTTCTACTTCTCTACTTGCTATATTTTGGAAGACTCTCACAAGAGTAATGCTCAACAGACTCAATGAGAAAATCACAATCGAGGTTCAATCTGAAAAATCAGTGTGGGTTCAGAAAGGGTACAAGCACCATGGATATCATGTTCTGCCTCCAATAGATCCAGGGAAAACGTCTAGAGTGGGAACAAAGTATTAGGCACAGTAAACCTGTCAGGCCAATGGCAGATACTCAGAAGGTTTAGATGCCTGGAAAAGTTCACTTGTATGATTGAATCCCTACACACTGGTAAGAGAGTTCAAGTCATACAGATGAACTCTAACTCTACATAGTTTGATGTTACAGTTGGAGTCAAGCAGGACTGCGTGCTGTGCTAACGTTATTCTCAATTTATTTGTCAGTGATGTTCAGGAAGGCATTCTGCAACTCAACTGAAGGTGTATACATACAGATGTGACCTGATGTTAACCTGTTTAAGGTGTCATACTTTAAACAGGTTAGCATCAGGAGGTGGTAGAGGCAAACCACTTTACCTATATAGGCAGTACAATCAGTAATGATTGTAGGCTTAGTGACGAACTAGATCGCAGGATGAATAAGACCAGCTCGGCATTCAGAAGGTTGAGAGAGCGACTAATGATCCAAGTGACTTGCAAAGTATACCGAGCTTTAGTATTATCCACCCTATTGTATGGATCGGAGGATATGCTGCAAACAGGTATAAGAAACTGCATACATTCATGTTAATACATCTGAGACAGATCATGAATATCAAATGAAAAGACAAGTCAGAAATACCCTCATGCTAGAGAACGCCAATCTCCTTAGCATGAAAAAGATATTGCTGCAATGAAATCTCCACTGGCTTGGAGATGTCCAAAGAATGGAGGAAACTCGGTTGCCAAGACAATTACTCTCCTCACAGTTGTCTAGTTGTACAAGAAATTAGGAAATTAGGACTGTGACACAAGGATGTGGATAAATATCAATATCTGCAGCTGAGGACAGAAACCAGTAGAGGAGATTGGTTCACTTCTGATAATACAGCTTAGACATTTCATATGGACAGTCATCATCAACTATCAACGGACTGCCTATGGTGATGATGTGTCATTGCAACACTATAACTAATGAATCTTTGCCTAGCTTACAGAACTTATTTCAAAATTTGCTAAAGGTAGTGAAGTTCGTGAGTTTGGATAAGTTTGTATGGCATGGGGAGAAGAGGAATCTTTGTCTGAGACAAAGAAAATATTTTTCAACTGACGGTTTTGAGACAAAGAGACAGTCCTGAAATGTCAGATTCCTCTTCTCCCCACAGCATGCAAGCTTATCCAAACTCATGAACTTAGATGCATAATTTTTGCCGATGCAGACCACCAACAGTTTCCTATCAAAGGAGGGATATATATTTTCAACTGCTTAAGTTCGTGAAAGCTGCTACAACACCTTACCTTTTATACAAAAATATGTCTCTCAAACACTAGCAAGAAACATTACAATGAAATAGATTTTGTTCAAATTAGTTTCAAAAAACAGTAGTTCACATCTTTCAACAATCCAGAGCATCCCATCTCACCAATAATCGCAGATATTCCCCAATCTATATATGTTGACTGAATAAAAGAAATGAGAAAACACAAAACAAAGGAAATATTATTATTATTATTCCATCCACGACAACCTCCACCTCATGCGGTACATAGTAGAGAGGGTGGATAACAAACCTGGCTTCGGTGAGGCGCTGATCAACTTAGATCAATCGAAAGCTTTTGATAGAGTCGACCATCGCTACTTGGCGGCTATCCTAAAGGCAGCCGGTTTCGGTCTCTTTTTCAGAGGCTGGATCGCTTCAATGTACAGCGGCATCTGCTCGGTGGTCAAAATAAATGGCCACCTATCGGAACCGTTCGAATCACGTGCTCGGTCCATCAAGGATGCCCTCTCTCATCGCTTCTGTATGTGCTGGCTCTTGAGCCACTACTGAGGAAGCTGGGGGTGTTGAGGGGCATCCCATTCGAACTTGGACGCAGGAGAGCCGTGTCTGCATATACGGACGACGTCACCGTAATGGTCTCAGCCACCAAGGAAATCGAGGTGGTCGGCACCACTCTTTGACAGGAGCAAAGATTAACCAGGAGAAGTCTGTGGGCTTGCAACTTGGCACCTGGAGAGGCAATTCCATGCCGTCGGACGGCGTCATGGGGCGCTGGACCGACGGTCCGGTTAAGTTGCTCGGGGTCTGGTTCGGTCCGGATCTCAAAGTGGATAGGAACTGGGACGAGGTAATGAGCAGGGTGGCCAGTCTCACCCAGAAATGGGCTGAGAGGAAGCTGTCCCTGAAAGGTCGGGCAGTGTTGGCGAACGCGTACGTCGCCTCCGTTATATATTACCGCCTTACCGTCGTGCCTTTCCCCAGTTTTCGTCTCACCAGATTGGCGCGCCTGCTCTTCCGCATCTTGTTGGGGGAGGGGGGGCGTTCCACTGCTCAGGCGGCCCATCTGCTGCCAACACACTTTGCACGGAGAGCTCGGGATGCCGTGGCTGCTGATTCGCAGAATGCGCTGAGGCTGTGGCATCTACAAATATTCTTGCAAGGTGAACAGGTCTGGTTGCCCTTTGTCAGACGGGTTTTCCCACAGCTCGTCTCTTTGAAGAAGCTGCATACCTGGCTCAAACGAAGACCGAGACTCGGTGCCTGGAACCTGGAGTGTTGTCAGGCGCTCACGGCCCTCTACCAGTCAGGCAATGCGATCGGTGGAAGTTCCATTCTAGCATTCCATAGAGGTTTAGTGGTGGGGAAGAGAGACGACGTTCTCGGAGAAATTCTAGGCGTCGATGAGGAAGAACTTGCCGGTCTGTTCCGGAGAACTTTCAGCCTTGCGACTCTGGATAATTTCCAAACATCCCTGGTCTGGCAGTGCTACCGGAAGGCATTGCCGGTTCGGGATAAATTCTACAGGCACGGATGTGCCGTCAGGCGGGCCTGTGCGCGCAGAGCGACGAAACCGTTCTGCACGCACTCGTTCAGTGTCGGAGCATTGCTGACTTTTGGAGTTTTGTCGAACAGCTGTTGTCGCGTGTGGGACGGATCCGGCTATCGGCCGAGTCCATTGTGAAGAACGCCCCGCCGCCTTCCTTTGGTCGGGAAGGGCAGGCAGTTTTCCTCTGTATCGTGGCTATGGCGAAATAGGTTGTATGGTGGACGAGATTGAAAGGGCTGAAGACAGACGCTTTTCTCTTCGGCCAAGCCCTCATCGACTTCTTCAAGTTTCACTTGAAGAGGAAGCTGAGGGTGGAGAGGGAGGTGCAGACCCCCAGTGAATTTGTTGCAAGGTGGGTGAGAGTGGCGAAGATGGCCCGTGTGAATGGGCCTACTCTGAGCGTAC